>PVHX01025811.1:0-21737 GCA_004024805.1 Geosciurus inauris | reverse complement strand
TAACTCATGCTGGGGTTATGGTGCAGTGGTAGCGTGCTCACCTACCACGCATGAGGCACTGGGTTCAATCCTCAGCACCACATTAAAAAAAAAAATAAAGACATTCTGTTCACCTACAACAAAAAAATAAATATCAAAAAGTCAAGTCCTTGTATTAAAAAAAAAAAAAGAGTTTAACTCAACCAAATCTTTTTTTTTTTTTTTGGTACTGGAAATTGAACTCAGGGGCACTCGACCACTGAGCCACATCTCCAGCCCTATTTTGTGTTTTATGTAGAGTCAGGGTCTCACTGAGTTGCTTAGCACCTCGCCACTGCGGAGCCTGGCTTTGAACTCGCGATTCTCCTGTCTCAGCCTCCCTAAGTGCTGGGATTATAGGCTTGTACCACTGTGCCCAGCTTCAACCAAATCTTTTAATAGAACCGTTTAGTACTATCACATTTGTATAAATCCATTTAAAAGAAAAATGTATGACTTTTTAAATGAAATATTATTATAGAATAATTTAGATATGGCCAGGTGCCATGGTGCATGTCTGCAGTACCAGCTACTTGGGAGGATGGCTTGAGCCCAGGAGTTCAGGGTAATACAGCAAGACTGCATCTCAAAAAAATTTTAAAAATGTAAACGGTTTTTCAAAAAGAAGAAGAATCAGATAGAGACTTCAGAGGCATCAATGTAGACACACTTGTTTCGAAGGAGAAAATAACTTCAAATTTGATTGTTTAAATTTGGTTATTGCCAAATTTAGCCTATTAAGAATATGTTAAAACAACGGACAAAAAATTCTGTTGTAATCTAGTTCCAGCTTTATAAAGTACGATACTTTACCATGTGCACACTTTGGGAAAATAAAAAAATCCAACATTACCACTTTTTTCTCTTCTAAGAGCAGATTATTTTGCTGGGGTTTTATTTCATATCCTGTCACATTTTCACTTGTAAAAGGAACTAAAGAAAAACTGAACTTGCCTAAATTATACCTTTAGAACCAAATAAATGATGAGAGATAGGAGGGGAAGTAAAACTGGGGGAAGGAATCTGTACCCGTAAATCCAAATAGCTTTGTAAAAATACTTTTAGATTTTTTAAATTTACTTTTTTAATGGATTTTTTTTTTTTTTTTGTACCGGGGATTGAACTCAGGGGCACTCGACCACTGAGCCACATCCCCAGCCCCATTTTGTGTTTTATGTAGAGACAGGGTCTCACTGAGTTGCTTAGCACCACCTCGCCCTTGCTGAGGCTGGCTTTGAACTAGCAATTCTCCTGTCTCAGCCTCCCTAAGTGCTGGGATTACAGGCTTGAGCCACCGCGCCCGGCTTTTAATGGATTTTTTATAATGTTATTATATTTTTTATACCTTTATTTGTTTATATTTATGTAGTGCTGAGGATCGAACCCAGTGCCTCATGCATGCTAGGCAAGCGCTCTACCTCTGAGCTACAGCCCCAGCCCCTAAATTTACATTTTATCACACAAACTCTACTTTACACTGTCTGAATTGTTGAAAAGTTAACTTTTTTAACAAACAATAAACTAGAATTTTGTCAGACAAGTATTAATTAGGCTCACCTTTCTGTTAAATAAACATTTTCTTCAATAAGATCAAAGTAGCAAGGCATCTTCCCCTGCTTGGCACATTCCTTCCATCGCTGTGGGTCCCTGAAGTCATCCATGACACAGGAAGGCCCGATCAGCTCTGAGCCAAGGGGCACTGATGTCTCTCCCTGCTCCATCTCCACTCTAACTTTCTTTCTGTCCTGAAGCTCACCATCACTTTCAGAATCACTCTCCAATTCCTGCCTCCGTTTTTTAGGAGGCCCTCTATCTTTGATATCATTTTTTTCCAAGTTTTTTGAAAAATCTTTCCTTTCATTCACAGATAGAGAGTCCTTAATGGAATTGCTGCTTATTTCAGGTGCTTGCACTGACCCTTTGTCCTTCTGAAGGGACAGAAGATATTTATTGGACTGGCTTAAAAAGTGGGATCCAACCCGTTGATCCCAACTGTCCTCCTCTTCACGGTCATCTGTTAGGGAATCTGGTACCTGCCCTTGAATTCGATCATAAGCAACCCCAGTTCCAGGGAGTCTACCTGCTGATCTCGGATCCCAGTAGCCATTGCCTTGCCAGTAACCACGGGTCCCACCACACTGTTCTGTACTTTGCTGATATCTATGTGTACCACAGGCTCCATAGCTGCTGTCAGGCTGCTGATATGTGGTAGTGGGCTTTTCTTGTTGAGAGAAGTCCCACCCTAGATTTCTGAGCTCTTCTGATGAGTGTAAGCCATCCATGTGGGAGATCTCACAAGAGGAAGAAAAATTCAACTCTGTTTTTCCCAGTCTACTATCTGGCCTGTTAGAGAAAGTAGTTTGTTGCCGAGACTTATTTGGGACATCTTCAAAGTCATCACAAGAATAAATAGGCAGGTCGTCTTGTTGCCTAGAAGATGTTTTGGCTTTTACTGCTTCCTCTAAATTTGAGCGACCTAGAGGGTCAGATTTCACATCTGTATGACTTGTACTATCAACACCATCACTCTGAGGATGAGCAATTTCAGGCAGGTGATTATCTACTTGTTTTCTGCTGGACTGTGTAAAAGAAATTTCTAGATTCTTCTCTATTCCTTTATGAAGGAAGAACTTTTCAGTTTGAGGACAGCCTTTACTTGCTATACTCTCAAATTTTTCCTCGTATGAATGTCTCCTTGACTCCATTCTCTCATCTTCCCAGTGATCAGAATAATGTTTGTAACTTTGACTGCTCCGAGAAGAACAAGGACTTGTTTCTTCCGTGGGCAAAGTAGAATTCTTTGGCACAACCACAACAGACTGGAGACGGTTTCTTGGAATACTGCTATCATCAGAATCTGTATCTTCTGAATCACTTTCATCACTTGAACCTTCAGAAGAACCAGAATAATCTTCATGGACAGTAGACACAATTTCTGGGGCATGACCACTACTGTCACACTTTAAGGAATAAGTTACACCGTCACTGTCTTCCATGGTTAAATTCAAATCGCAAGATGAAAGCACAACTTCAGAGTCATCAGAAACATGAGCATGTCCTCTTTCTCCTTCTTCATCTAAAGAGATTTCTGGTCTCTCTCTTCGATCAAACAATAAGGAATTCCCTTCTTCTTCAGCCTCTTGCAAACATTTCCCAGATAACCCATTATTATGCCTGTTTTCCCAGGAAGCAAATCCCTTTCCTGAATCAGGAAGGCCACTACCTACATCTTCTATTGTTTCTTTTCCTGCATGCTTTAAAAATTCTGTGTTTTTTTTACTCTTCAGTACTGTATCAAGAACTGGAGATGTGTTCTCACCACACTGCAAGAGAGTTAAACTGTCCACTTTTATTCCTACTGGAAGACTCTGAAGAGATGAAGCAATGCCTGAACTCCCTATAGGTTCACATAAATCATCAAAATGATTAACAGAAGCTGAACTAGTGCTACCAACACTCTGTTTATATTCTTCACATGCAAATTTTGAGTGATCTGACAGATTTCTATTATCACATATAACTGTTTTTGATTCCAAATGCACATTCTTAAAGCTATTTGAAGAAATCTTCGTAACTGAAGGCTCAATATTTTCAGCTTCAGAATAACACAAAGAAAGGTTACTCTCATTTGTAGTAGAAAATCTATCTGAATCTTTGGTTTTGCAGCAAGAAACTCTCATATCAATTGGTTCTTTAACTGTTTTAGAATAATCTGTAGTCATAACTGGCAAAGACATGAGTTTATCATGGTGTGATGACACCAGAGGCTCTGTTTCTCTAAAAGGACTTTTTGACTTATTATGCTGCATGCAAGTATCATCCAAGTCTTTTTCCTTGCATTTATTAATATTCTGAAATCCATTTGATGAAAACAAGCATGCTTTGACCAAAGGAGATACCTCTGATCCAGTCACACTATCATCAGAAGTCATCAAAACAGCATCAGTTTTAGAAGTGCAAAATGTTGCCGCATCAGATTCTGCCCCAGGAGATCCATTTATATTTAATTCAATGGGACAAAAACTTCTTAACTGATCATTCTTCACTTTAGATGAAGAGTCCAATTCTTTAATACTATCATGGCTATCATGTCCTACAAATTCAGACTTAAAAATAAGTGATTCATCTAGCTTTTTAAAAGCAGGTGAATCATTTAATCGATTCAATGGAGATGGACACCCAGTCTTTTCTCTTTCAGAAATTTTACTAATAGTTCTTAATTCACTACCTTTTGAACAAGGAGTATGTAAACTAAAAGTATGAGACTGTTTGCTTTCTTCATTTAATTCTGTACAACAGAAAGAATTTTTAAATTTATCAGACTTGGGTATAGATTTTGCAAGGGCAGATTTATAACGGGAAGCACTATAATCATGCTTGGAATATGATGACCCCCGCCGGAATCCCAATTCACTGGGGGGAGAACAACATCTTTTTATTGCTTCACTTTCTGAAGTCCTTTTGGATTCTCTTTCTAGTTTTGAAGAATACTTTCCTCTTCTCTCAATCTCTACATAAGAGGTCTCAGTTTTGCAGTCCCGATCAGATTTAGAATAGGATGATGATGTCCTCAGGTCTCTGTAAGAGGAGGAATGAGATGACGTGCGCCTTGAGTATGACTTCTTGTACTCATCTTCAGAGTCAGAACTCTCTCGTGCCCGGGTTTCTATGTATGGCCGAGAATAGCGTGTCCTCTCTCGATATGGGGAACTCCTATGGTAGCGGCGATCAGAGTCATAATAATGAGATCGTTCTGACCGGGAATAGGATAAACTAGTTCTAGAGCCTCTCTCAGATCTAGAACGAGATCTGCTCCGCCTTCGCTCTCTTTCTGATCTACATCGGGAAGATATATACCGAGTATCTCTTTCAAGTTTTGAGTGGCTAAAATATTTATCATCTCTTTCTATTTTAGATCGTGAAGATTTCCCTAACTCCTCACTTTTTGAAGGTGCTGAGTTCTTTTTAAAATCTCTTTCCTTTTCAATATTTGCTGAAAATTTTAAATCATGTGATCTTTGACTTGAGGAAGTCCGTACAGAATCTTCGTCAGATTCTGAACCAAGAAATGTGCCTTCAAATTGTGAGGATTTCTTCTTAGAACTTGGCTTTTTAACACTCAGACTAATCTTAGAACTATCTGGAATTTCTTCTTCCTTCCCAATATGGGAATCTTCTTTTTGTGAGGGAATACCTGCTTGCTCGTTCAAATTTTGAGTTATATGTTCTTCTGAACTATTAGATACAGTGTCCTGCTTAGTATCCACTTCCAAAGATTCTGGTACAATTGTAACTGGTGGTTCTTTCAGAGCTCTAACTGCTACATCTACTGGTAAGGATACTGGTGCTGTCACTGGAACTGTTACTGGTGTATGTGGCAAAGCCATTGGCTCTATTATTGGTGCTGGTGGTGAGGGTGTTGTAGCCTGGGGAGGTGGTGGAGGTGGAGGTGGAGATGAAGGTGGTGAGTCTACAGTTGTTGATTCTGCTATGATTGCTGGTAAATGTACTGTGGGAGGAGATGGAGATGCTACAGCTGCAGTAGTAGTCAGCGGTGGTCTGGATGTTACATGAAGCAAGTGTTTCTTAAAATGAATTTTGCCCAATTCAACTCTTGATTTTGGTGGGGAAGATTCTTCTGTATTAGATAATGTATCTCCAATGTCCATTTTACTTTTAGGAGTTGAATCTACTTGAAGAGGTGTGGCTGGGGAATTTGGAGTATCATTTTGCTTTTCATTGCCAAGTGCAGTGAGAAACCTATTCTGCAAAGTTTTTTTTGTAAGGCTGAAGCTGAATGACACCTTCTGTCGTCCCTGTTCCTCCAAATTAACTTTTGTCTTGGTGCCTTTCGGCAAAAATCGACTAGAAGCAACACCTTTGAACATTGGTCCTTTGATGAAACCTGGTTTTTGCACATTTTCAATTTTTGCCTATAAATGAAAAAACAAAGAATTATAAATAAACAGTATCTACTTTTAAATGGCTAGCACACAGTTTAAATGTTTATCAGTCTGAGACTTTTTTTTTTTTTTGGTACTAGGGATTGAACCCAAGGGCACTTTACTACTTAACAAGACCCTATATTTGTTGAGGGGCTTGCTAAATTGCCAAAGCTGGCCTTGAACTTGTGATCATCCTGCTTCAGCCTCCCAAGTCACTAGGATTACAGGCACTGCATCACCACGCCTGGCAATCAGAGAATTTTTTAAAAACAAAAAAACAAAAACAAGTAGAGTGAATTTCACTATGATACAGATGGTGGGAGGGGAGTACGAGTTATTGAACCCAGGGGTACTTAACCAAAGAATCACATTCTCAGTTCTATTTTTTTTTATTTTGAGACAGAGTCTTGCTAAGTTGCTTAGGGCCTCACTAAAGTTGCTGAGGCTGGCTCTGAACTTGTGATCCTCCTGCCTCAGCCTCCCTAGTTGCTGGGACTGCAGGCAGGCACTACCATACTTGGATGATTATTTTTAAAACTTCTTATTATGGAAATTTTCAAACATATTCAAACATATAGAGAACAGTATAACAAACCACTAAGAACTCACTCCCAACTTTAACAACAATGCGTATTTTTCTCCATTTTTGTTTTCTCATACATAAAGAATTAACCAATTTTATAACCATTTTTCAGTTAACATTTTTCAACAAGAATTTTTTAAAACCTGCTGTGCATTTAAAGGATATATACACAAAGAGCAGTAGCTAACATCTCAGTACTCAAAACAGTTTGTTCTTGTGTTATATCTGAAAAGAAAGAATAGAGAGCAATAAAATCAATGGTCTCACATCACACAGATTCAGTTAGGTGTGTGGTAAAAAGACAGACTTATAATCCACACTTTAGAGAATATTGATTCAATAACTATAAGGTAAAGCAAGAAAGTCTGAGACGTTTTTACTTTCTTAGGGGCAGGTGGGTTAGAGGAGATAGACAAGAAGCCCCAAAGGTAATTCTAATGAACTTTCCAGGTTTGGGAAACTACCAGTACAGAGGAACTTCCCACCTCATTCATTTTACAGATGAGGTAATAAGCAAATGAGGACCAGGCCTCTGCCTTCCTGGAAATTGCTCTACCTTGGCACACTGCCACAGTCTCTGCCTGGGCCACATATGCTTAGGTAATGCCATTTTGTAGTATGGTAATGCCATATGAGCAACAATGTACACCAAATAAGATTTCTCTCTCCATTATTTGTCAAACCACCAAAGGAAATGGTGTGACTTAGAAGTTAAAGATATACCTTAGGTTGTAGAAAGAACATCAGAAAAGTCTACAGAAACAAACTCAAGCCTAAATTAATGATGGAGTGCTTGCCATCTGCAAAAATTTCCTAATTGATGTTCTTTAATCAACTTTGCTTATTTAAGAAAATAATTTTCCCCTTCAACATGGTGAAATATATGAAATCAGTATTCAAAAGTATATAATAACCATTCAATTGGGAAAGGAAGAATTTCCACATATTATCATAGAGCAGTACTTTTAAAATGCTTTTAAGAAACAGAATCCACTTTTTGAATTAAATCTTACATTAAAGCTCAATACACAAAAACAAACAAAGCTGTCTCTAGAGCTTCCAGCCTCCTCTACCTTTCCTAAGGCTCTTGAAACTCTAAAATTTAAAACTCATTTTCCTTTTATTGGGGGGTGGGGGGTGTTTACCAGGGATTGAACTCAGGGGTACTCGACCACTAAGCCACACCCCCAGTCCTAATTTGTGTTTTATTTAGAGAGAGGGTCTCGATGAGTTGCTTAGTGCCTTGCTGTTGCTGAGGCAGCCTTTGAACTCATGATTCTCCTGTCTCAGCCTCCCAAAGTGCTGGGATTACAGGTGTGCACCACCATGCCTGGCAAAACCCATTTTCTTGTGTTACACAACATTCCTCTACGTGATAACTATTACCTAGGCCCCCACACCACCCCTCAATAAAAAGAAAAGAAACAAATGTATCACTTCATTTCACATTCAAAACGAAATCTAAAACTTTAAATGTTTTCAGCAGTTACCCAATCTCTAAAATGTATTTAGAAGTCAATCCCATAATCACTAAACAACTAGTTAAATTATACTTACCTCATTTTCTTCTTCTCTATTTCCATCCAGCCAAGAAAACATGCAAAAAAAAAAGAAGAAATCATAAATATATAAAACTGATTAAAATGAAAGTTTTTATTAAAACAGTATACCTGGTACTTACAGATATATTCTATAAAGACTGTCCATTCCTTCAGCACCTCAGTCACATTTAGTTTAACAAATATTCATTCAAGATAGTACCATGCACTGTGCTATTTAAGGATGAATGAAGTAGAATCCTTGCCATTAAGAAGCTTAAGTTACAAAATGTAATTATATTTCAAAAGTAATTCCAATATAATGCAGCAAACACAAGGATAGAAATATGTACAGTGTAGCAGGAAAGAGCCAAATAAGCCACTTAGTTTAGTAGAGGATACAAATGCAAAGAATCTTTCCTAAAGAGATCAGTTTTTGAAGAACGCATTTGTGGGGAGATCTCAAGCAGAGAGATATCTCAGGCAAAGGTGCAGAGACTGAAACATACATTATGTTCAAGAAAACTAAAAACAATTCAGTATTACCTGAGTATAAGATATAGCACAGAAGCCAGGTACGGTGGTGCACACCTGTAATCCCTGCACTTTGGGAGGCTGAGACAGGAGAACCACCAGTTCAAAGCCACCCTCAGCAATGGCAAGGCACTAAGCAACTCAGTGAGACCCTGTCTCTGTACAAAACACAAAATAGGGTTGGGGCTGTGGCTCAGTGGTCAAGTGCCCCTGAGTTCAATCCCCAGTACCAAAAAAAAAAAAAAAAAGATATAGCACAGAAAGAAGCCAACAATTAAGTGGAATAAGAGGCAGCAGTCTTTGCTATATTCTAGGTTTCTCATTAACCTAGAGGTCAGGTTTCTCATTAAGAATTGTATTTTACCTATGGATCATTAGTTCTCAATCTCTTATTGGTAACTATTCAACAGTCCTTTTGCTAAATGCAAGATATATACCATGTTCCATAACACAGTACATCTTCTCCATATACCACAGTGCCTGGCTCTGTGAGCTCAAATATGTTCTAACAAAGGTAACCACACAGTATTCTCACTGTGAAGAACTGAACACCACAAGTCTAGTGTATAATAGCACACCAAGGCATGTTAGGGTACTCTGTACTTGTGGAAAGGGAAGCTACAAAAGGGCATGATAGTTAGACTTGCATTTTAAGCAGGTGGCTCTGTTGGCAAGACTCAAGTAAAATCTGTTTTAAATGTGCCTTAAAAGAAATATACAAGCCGGGCATGGTGGCACAGGCCTGTAATCCCAGCCCTTTGGGAGGCTGAGACAGGAAAATTGCGAGTTCAAAGCCAGCCTCAGCAAAGGCGAGGCGCTAAGTAATTCGGTGAGACCCTGTCTCTATGTAAAACACAAAATAGGGCTGGGGATGTGGCTCAGTGGTCGAGTGTCCCTGAGTTCAATCCCTAGTACCAAAAAATAAAGAAAGAAAAAAAGAATTATACAAAAATTCTCTCCCCAAATGTAGGCCTAACACCATAATAAATCACTCAGTCCACGCACCAGTGTTTTTGGTAGTCAAAACCAAATTATGAGCTTCACTTGTGTACATTGTGTCAAACTGCATTCTGCTGTCATGTATAACTAATTAGAACAACAACAAAAAGTTATAGGCCAGGTGTGGTGGAACATGCCTGTAATCCCAGCAGTTCAAGGCTGAAGCGGGAGGCCAGCCTGGGCAACTTAGTAAGACCTTACCTCTAAATAAAAAAATCAAAGGGCTGGGGGATGTACAGTGTCTCTGGATTCGATCCCCAATACTGAGGGAAGTGGAGGGGGACTAGTGAAGGGTGAAAGGGGATGGCAATATATGGGTAAGATCGAAGCAACGTCAAGATTAAACATTTCTTTCTACTCCAAAGCCACTAAAAACCTCATGGATATAATGTCAGACCCAATGTTCCTGATTCTATGATGTACATTTCCGCTATACAGCACCTCCACAGGATGCACAATACTATCACAGCATTATAATTCGATAGAATATTTTATGAAATACTAGAGTTGGAAAAACAATCATGTCATATAACCTTTGGCACATCAGATTTGGTTTAAATTAATACCACTTGAAATTTTTTCAAAAACATAAAAGGTACCAGGAGATGTCCAAGCACACACTTGTCTGCATGGCATGCTAGAAATACCAAGGTCACCAGGACCCTTCCCTAAGCTTCAGCAGTTCTATTTGGACAGGCACATGAAAAGAATAATCCTGACGAACAGTGATGAAATTCATCACATGGTTAAAGGGATAAAGAAACATTACAAATTTGTGAGACTGGGGGAAGGGAATGAAGGTCCATTTCAAAAATCACAGGATTGCTTGACAGAAGGCCAGGCATGGGCTGGGGTTGTGGCTCAGTGGCAGACTGTTTGCCTAGCAAGAGTGAGGCACTGGGTTTGATCCTTAGCACCACATAAAAATAAACAAAGGCATACTGTCCATCTACAACTACAAAAACAATTTTTTTAAAAAAAGGTCATTTTCCAGAACCTGATAATAAAATATTTATAATAAAGATAATAAAACACAATTAGAAAATTGGTGGGGTCTAAATTTCTCATTAAAGTATCTAATGTTAATAGAGAAAAATGATATTATAAACAAGCAAAAGGAAAAGTCCACAAGCCAACCCATCCAGAGACAACTGCTATTAACCTGGTGTACAAAGCTTTCTCCTCAAGTTCCCAAAGCTTTTGCAAAGCTTTACAAAAGTTAATGGAGAAAAGTTAATATAAATGTAAATGGAGATCTTTTTAATAAGTACAGTAATCATACCATACAAACAACTCTGTATTTTGTTTCCTTCTCTCATCATAAATAGTGAGCAAATAATGTGGTAGATCACAGGAAAAGTATGAAATCACTTAAAAATACTGAGGAAGGCCAGGAATGGTAGTGCATACCTTATAGGGCTTGGGAGGCTAAGGAAGGAGGATTCAGAGTTCAAAGCTAGCCTCAGCAACTTAGCAAGACACTAAGCAACTCAGTGAGACCCTGTCTCTAAATAAAATATAAAAAAGGCTGAAGATGTGGCTCAGTGGTTAAGCAACCCTGGGTTCAATCCCCAGTACCCTCCCCCCACCAAAAAAATTGAGGGAGTACTTTTAAGAGAAGGGGATACAGATATATGAGGATATATTTAAGATACAGTTGAGTTTCAAAAGAAAAGCTATGCACAATGGCATGTGCCTATAGTCCCAGCTACTCAGGAGGCTGAGGCAAGAGGATCACTTGAGTCCAGTTCAAGTCCAGTCTGGGGAACATAACAAGACTCAATCAAAAACAAGCAAAATAAAGCCAGTAATATTCTTTCTGGCCTCTATTGTTCTCTGACATCATTAATTGAAATTTGGGGGACTAGTCAGTGAAATATCTGAAGAAAATTCATATGTGGGGAATAGAAATCGAAGCAAACTGTCATCTTCAATGTGGTCACCAGAAGTTGTACATTACTAATTAATAACAGAACTCATCAGCATACATATTCTACTTCTGCTAACACTGTTCAACTACCAGAGGGGAAAAAAAATGGTGAGTTAATCCAGCAGAATGGGTGGGACAAGAAGGATAAAAGGCAGGGGGTTGAAAGAATTGAAAGTATTGCCAAGAACGGTAAATGACTTATCCATAGGGAATACAGAAAGATGTGAAATCTGAAAGAAGCTGATGAAGTGAAGGAACAGGATAAGGACAAGATATCAGTGGCTTCAAAGAGCAGATTTGATGAACACCAGAAGGAAGAGCAGTAGAAGGATTGGATGTTATGGTCAGAATAGTATTTTAGAGTTGGAATAAACTTCAAGGAGATGGCAAGACCTAGGTATGATCATGAGAGTAGATTCCTGCAGCAAAAAGGCAAGAAGCTTTTGATGAAATTTAGTAGAATTGTGAGGCCACAATTAATAACAAGAATCAGCCACAAATGTGCTTAACATAAGAATCTACTCTGTTAAACACTGTCACAGTATCAAGGGCAAAGAATAGGGTTTTCAAAGTAAAGCTGATGAAGCAAAAGTATGAAAGCTAGAAGTTAGAGTACTAAACTTCCTGTATCTCCTACCATGAACAAAGAAGGCACATGAAAATAAGCATTTATTTAACTATACCATGAGACAATGCTAAAATAGCTTTTCTTCTTCTTTTGAAAAGCTATTATACAGGGGCTGGGATTGTGGCTCAGCGGTAGAGCGCTTGCCTCGCATGCGTGAGGCCCTGGGTTCGATCCTCAGCACCACATACAAAGCAATAAAATAAAGACATTGTGTCCATCAACAACTAAAAAAAAAAAAAAAAAATCTTAAAAAAAAAAAAGAAAAGCTATTATACAAAAAAAACACAGGAATACTGCACCTAATTGTCAAAAAAAAATAGTAAAACCTGCGCTTTGCTGAAAAAACTGAATAGTAAAGTCTGATTAATTCTATCAACAAGAAGATAAATCTCTATTATTTCATAGGACTGTATGGAAAAAGAATTATGTAAGCATTTCCATCATGACAAGCTCAAAGAATGGCATGACTATTAAAAATCAACCAACCAGGGGCTGGGATTGTGGCGCAGTGGTAGCGTGCTTGCCTAGCACGCGTGAGGCACTGGGTTCAATCCTCAGCACCACATAAAAACAAAGATATTCTGTCCACCTAAAACTAAAAAATAAATAAATAAATATTTAAAAAAAAAATTAACCAACCAATCTCTCAGGCTAGGGCATCAAATGTAAAGTTTCTAAAGGGAATCCTGGATAATGAGAAATCTACATAAACATAAACAAGTTGAATAAAGGGATCTATTCTGAATACCATGTCCTAAAAGAAGTGATGAAAGTTAACTTACTCTGGAAATAAGACGACTTAAGGTACCATAATGGTTTATTTCAAAATATCAGAAAGTTTAGAAGATGAAATAGTCTTATTTTATAAAGTTCCAAAATTTAAAACTGTGACCAAAAGAAATTACAAAATGACAGCTTTTAGCTAATTTTAAGTTAGAACACTTAATTTTCTTTATTTGAAAAATACATACACCCAAGGGGAAACTTTGAAATATGAATATAAAAAGTACGTCCAACCTGCCAAAGACAACTGTTAAGTTCACATACTCTTCAAAAAATTTTGTGTGCATATTAGAACATATTAATTATCTTTCCAGAGAGAAAATAATCACACAAATAGGAACATCTGTCTTCCAAATTAATTTGCAAGAACATTTTTATAGGGCTGGGGTTTTGGCTCAGTGGTAGAGTGCTTACCTAGCACACTTGAGGCACTGGGTTCAATCCCTAGCACCACATAAAAATAAATAAAATACAAGTATTGTGTCCATCTACAACTAAAACAAATATTTTTAAAAAGAACATTTGCATAAAATATATTGTCAGAGCAAACTTTTTCCAAAATCCATAGATTGGGATATATGGTGATCTAATCTGAACATTTTAGGGCCTAGTGTTAAAGATTACTGTATATAATTGAACTACATTACTTTTGTTCACTGTTTTGAATTCAGCCCTTAAATTATCCATTTTATTTTCCCCATTACCAAATAACCTTCAGATTTTACATACACACGCACGCACGCACACATATAATATTCACCTTTGGTACTAGTTAATGAATCACAACAGAAAGAATTAAGAGTAAGGTTTTAAAGCCGGGCACGGTGGCGCAAGCCTGTAATCTCAGCACTTTGGGAGGCTGAGACAGGAGAATCTCGAGTTCAAAGCCAGCCTCAGCAATAGCGAGGCACTAAGCAACTCAGTGAGACCCTGTCTCTACATAAAACACAAAATAGGGCTGGGGATGTGGCTCAGTGGTCGAGTGCCCCTGAGTTTAATCTCCAGTACCAAAAACAAAAACAACAACAACAAAAGAGAGTAAGGTTTTGGTGACCTGACCACATGGTCTTCTAGTCCAAATTACTAGATCATCACTACAGCAACACACAACATTTTTGTTTTTCAGGTACTGAGTTTAAATGCTTTACATACATTTAGCTCATCTGATCCTAAAACCTACAAAGAGTATAAGCTTTTATAACCATTGTACAAATGAAGAAACCTAAGGTCACAGTTAAGTTTCAGAATCAAGTTATCTGTTTTGATACAGAGGCCATGCTCTTTAAATCAAGATATTACACAGAACTCAGAACAAGGGGTAAAAAGGTTCAGAGAAACAGATTTTGACTCAATATACCAGTAAATACACCTGCCTAATAGAGGAATAGGATTGTTAGCCTGGGGAGAAATAAAGTTGCAAAAGTATGCAAAACAGTTCTGATGATCGTGTGTAAGCATCATTCCTAAATTAGACATAAGAAACCATGGGGCTGGGGCTGTAGCTCAGTAGCAGAGCACTTGCCTAGCATGCGTGAGGCACTGGGTTCAAGCCTCAGCACCACACATAAATAATAAATGAATAAAATAAAAATACATCAACTAAAAAAATATTTTAAAAAAGAAATCACTGTTCTATTTGGTTTTTCCTTGTTTGTTTTTTCCAATTTAGGACAGATTCTTCTATAAAAAGATACCTATAAAGGATCCTAAAGCCAGTGTGGAATACAAAGAGATATATGAGATAAAACTTTGACCCAAAACACTCAAAATTTATTTTAGATAATAAAGATATTCATCCACATATATGGTGTCATTTCAGTTGCCAAGTAATCACTTCAACAAATGCAACCAGATTCTGAGGGAAATGGTTTATTACAATCAGACTGAAGGATGAACACTCATCTAAGTTAATGTTTACACTGTACTGTGCCAAACTAAATACTTATGCCAGTCTTCCAGACCTATTCTTGCTTAACTACATTAAACAGGAACACAAAAATAGGTGATGGTCAGTTCTTTCACGCTATTACAGACTTTCATGCAAATTAGCTCTTAAAAACTTGCCCTCAAAGTAAAAACTATGAAATAAAACCTGTGGTGTGATTTAAACCTAAACACTTGACAAATATAAAGTTTCTCTTTTTTTTAGCATTGAGGATTTAACCCAGTGGCATTCTACCACTGAGCCACACCTCCAGCCCTTTTTATTTTTTATTTTGAGACAGGGTTTCACTAAGTTGTCCAGGCTGACCTTGGGTGAACTTGTGATCCTCCTGCTTTAGCCTCCCAAGTGGCTGAGATTACAGGTTTGCACCACTGCATCTCGTTTTGTGTGTGTGTGTGTGTGTGTGTGTGTGTGTGTGTGTGTGTGTTGTACCAGCGATTGAACTCAGGGGTACTCAACCACTGAGTCACATCCCAGCCCTATTTTTTGGTGTTTTATGTAGAGACAGGGTCTCACTGAGTTGCTTAGAGCCTCGCCATTGCTGAGGCTGGCTCTGAACTCGCAATTCTCCCGTCTCAGCCTCCCAAAGTGCAGGTTTGTGCCATTACAAACCTACAGGTGTGATTACAGGTGTGTGCCACCACACCCAGCTAGGTTTCTCTCTTTAGATACAAAGATAATAATTAATTCTAGATCTCTCCATAAATACCTCATTTGGGATTAATATAAAAATACTTCCAAAAATAATTTCATCCCTCCACATTTACCAAGCTAGTTTTTTCTGTTATTAAAGAAATGTAAATATATACATGAGCTGCTTTCTTTTAGCAACATAATACAGAAAATAAAGTTCCTAACATAATAAAATTACCACCAGACCAAAACTGAAACACACCAAAAGTGGGGCACAGTGGCACACATCTGTAATCCCAGCAGTTTAGGAGGTTGAGGCAGGAGAATCAAGAGTTCAAAGCCAATCTCAGCAAAAACGAGGTAGCTAAACAATTCAGTGAGACTCTGTCTCTAAATAAAATACAAAAATAGGACTGGGGATGTGGCTGTGGCTGAGTGCCCCAGAGTTCAATCCCTGGTACCAAAACACACACACACACACACACACACACAACCCCCAAAGAGCAATAAAATTCAGTTATCTTGAAAACCAAAAGTTTAACTACAATAAAAATGGCCAGCATTGGCGTTCAAGTTGTGCTCAGAAGAGACTTCAGAAATTAAGTTCCTTGCGGAGTACACTGGGGATAGCACCTGTTCAGCAGGGACTGCACCTGTTCAGCAGGGATTCTGGAAAGCATTGTATTCCTGAGCCCCCACCATGGTAGGCCTAAAGAAGCGGGCAAATCAGGTGTGGCCAGAAGAATATGGTACTGCAGCTGCTGAGCATCTGCTGCCCTATGTCACCCTCAAGAGGAGATGAGCTATGTGCCCTGATCTTTTAGACAAGTATCTGGAGGAGACAGCAATTCACTATGTAACCCCCAGAGCCCTCACTGATCCAGAACCAAGGCCTCCCCAGGTCCCTGAAACAGTGCCTCCCCACTTTGGGTCTTCAGATGTATAGTAAGTGGCCAGCCCAAGGAAGAGCCACACTTATGCTGGAAGTCAGTGACTCCTGATCCCAAGGAAAAACAGACATGTGACTTAAGACAGCAGATTCAGGCTGAATACTGCCAGCACAATACTGCTCTGCAGAGCAATGTCTTCTCTAACACTTAAGCGCCAGTTTGAACACTTCAACAGGCCAACACCATCCTCAAGTCCCAGGACCTAGGCTCTATCATCTGTGACATCAAGTTCTCTAAGCTCACCTACCTCAACATGACTATATCAATGGCTCATTGCTAGAGGCTTCATCACAGACTCCCTCAAGCAAGCTGTGGGCCATGAAGCAGGACTATGAGCTAAGACAACAGAAACTCTAAAGGAACTTGATGCTGTAAGCATTGTCCTGAACTTACTTCTTTGGGGACGGTTCCCATCACCCACCTCTGGAACTTCCATACAGTTCTGGGGTTTGTTTTCTATCCTTCCAACCAATCACACTCTTGCCTTTTTTTTTTTTTTAAGACAAAGGAAAATGAAAGTGGTGTTCCCCACTCTCCCTGCACCTATGTGCCTGGGCTTCCCCTTTGTTTTCTGTTTTCATTTACCCCCTAATGTCTGTTTCTACAGCTACCTTACCAGTGAGCCACAAATAAATGTATATGGAAAAGCAAAGTCTATAGAACAGTCTTTGTAAGGGATTGAAGTGAACACTGCTTTAGGGCGCACTGAGTGAGGGGTTATCAATATTTCTGGCTTTATGAGGGCTCTTAAATTTTGTCTGAAAAACTAAAAAGTCCAGCATTTATTTTCTGATTTTTGTGAAGGGTTTAACCTTTTTTAATTGCAATTAATGTTTATGATATAAAAATATTTTAAGTTAGCCAGGTACAGTGGCACATACCTGTAATCCCAGCTACTGGAAGGCAGGAGGATCAAATATTCCACATTACACTATATGCCCTGCTTCAAAATAAAACAGAAAGGAACTGGGTAGATGTAGCGCAGTGGCAGAGCACTTGCCTAGCACGAGCAAGGCCCTGGGTTCAATCCCCGATTCCAAAAGAAAAAAAATTTTCAGTGTCAGCTAACACAAGGACAAGCAGGACAAATGCTACTTCATGCCTTTAGGGAAAAGAAAGAAAAAAAGACCTGAAACACTTACTAACACAATGTTAATACAGAATATCATTAATTACAGTACACTGAATACACCACCTTTAACCATTTCACACAGGAAAATAAAGTTATCTATATGCTAGTGAAAGACAGGAAAAAGCATAAATTTTCATTAAAAAACTGGTAGAATAATGCTATAAAACTATCTGATGTAGTAGTACACAGCTTCATAAAGTAATGAAGATCTCTGGAATCTGTGTTCAAAATGTATAAAGTTGGTTTAAGACCACACATGCTTATATTTTCAAAATGGAAAAATCAAAGACAAAATGATACATTAATGGTTACATATTAAAGAAAATGGCAAGGGGAGAACAGGGATAAAAGCTGTATCTCTTTGAACATTCTTGCATTGCACTGACTTTGGAATCACGTAAAATGTATATTTTAGAAGAACAAGTTCTAAAAATTAAAATCAAACTATTAAAACTGTGGGTCAGTGCTTGGCATGGTTGCACATGCCTGTAATCCCTGCAGCTCAGAAGACTGAGATAGGAGGATTGTGAGTTCAAAGCCAGCCTTAGCAAAAGCAAGGCACTAAACAACTTAGTGAGACCCTGTCTCTAAATAAAATACAAAACGGGGCTGGTGATATGGCTCAGTGGTCAAGTGCCCTCAAGTTCAATTCCTGGTACCCTGCCCCCCACCAAAAACAACAACAAAAAATTTTATCAAGTTGCATGACCACATTTATAAAGAAAAGTTGAGGTAAAACAAAACTAATTTTTGGTGTTTTTTTTTTTAATTTTTTTCTTAGTTATAGATGAACATAATACCTTTATTTATTTTTATGTAGTGCTGAGGACCACATCTAGTACTTCACACATGCTAGGCAAGCACTCTACCACTGAGCTACAACCACAGCCCACAAAACATTTTTTTTCAATTATTTTTGTAGTTGTAGATGGACAGCATGCCTTTATTTTATTTTTATGCAGTGCTAAGGCTAGAACCCAGTGCCACTGAGCTACAGCCCCAGCCCACAAAACTGTTTTTGACTACATATCATTTATAGGAACATGCCTTAGAGGCAAAAAATAATAATAATCTTAAAGCTGTATTTGGTACTCTTAACTGTTATAATATTGGTATTATTAAATAAAGCATATAAATTATTCCATTTAAAAAATTTATTCCATTAATGTCATTAGAATCCAAGATTTTCAGTATAAAAGACAAGAATTTTTCAAAATAAAAACCATATTACTTAAACATGCACTGGAAAAATCAGTACGAACTCCGAGTTTTTCCTTTAAAAAAACACACATGTCCAACTCCGTTGAGCAAAATGGCCTACAAGCATACAACCGAGTAGCAAAGAAAAGCATGACTAGCATCTACATTGTAGTCTCTAAATACCATTTCTACTAAAAGGATCCAAGTCTCACAAGAAAATGTTTGTTCCAGGACTGACATAGAAGAACACAAGCAGGCTGGGACCAATGAAGTTATCAAAGTTTACCAGAATTGTGAAAAAGGACACAGAGCCAATCTGAAAATCTCCCACCAGTAAAGATGAGGCAGTAGAGCAATAAGAACAAACATGAATGCAATATATCGAGGCAGCAAACATACAGAAACAAACTCATAGTAAGTCCATTTTGATCATTTTTAGAGGTTAGATGCCAACAAGACACCACCTTATCATCTGAAAACTGACAAAAATCCAGTATGTTTTTGTGTTCCTACCTGTTGTGCAAGAATAGTATTTCTGGGCAAATAGTTGGTAATAGTTTTTCTTTACAGAAGAATTTCAGCTCATAAATGCAGAAGTGGGGCTGGGGTGTGGCTCAATGATAGAGTGCTTGCCTAGTATGCGTGAGGCACTGGGTCCCATTCTCAGCACCACATATAAATAAAATAAGGGTCCACTAACAACTAAAAATATATATATAAAAAAATGCAGAAGGAGTATAGATAATGAAATTAGAAAAAATACTACTTTGTGACTCCTGTGGAATAATAGATCTTGGCAACAATCATCTACAGCAACTAAAAACCCACAGATGAAAGTTAGATGGGGAACTCTGTAATGGATACATTAGGTTGACTCTATTAGAACCCATCAATCAATTCTGATGTCACTAAAAATAAATAAATAAATAGCTTGATATATGCCTCCTAAGAAGATGGCAACAGGAAAACAATAAATTTCTCTTATATGGGAGAAGATCTGATGAAACTACAACTTTCCAAAAAGTATGAGGAAAAGAAAAACATGTTAAAGGATAACCACATGAATGTATACTGCAACACCTGGTATAAAGGGACTATTGCAGATCATGAGAAATTGCAGCTCTGATAATAATTATTTAGAAACTGATTTTTTTTAATCAAACAGATATTAAATACCATTTCTACTAAAAGGATCTAAGATATAGCACTAGATATCATAATGAAACTGTGGTTCCTTTTTAAAAAAAGCCTTTATCTCTTGGGGCTGGGGTTGTGGCTCAGTGATAGAGTGCTCAACTCATGTGTGGGGCGCTGGGTTCGATCCTCAGCACCACATAAAAACAAGTAAATAAAATAAAGGTATTGTGTCCATCTATAACTAAAAAAAATTTTTTTTAAAAGCCTTTATCTCTTAAAGACATATTTCAATGTATTTAAGTATGAAAAGATAGGCTATCTGGAGTGCTTTTAAATACTTCAGTAGGCCAGGCATAGTGGCACACACCTATAATCCCAGCAACTAGCAAGGCTGAGGCAGGAGAATCACAAATTCAAAGCCATCCTCAGAAACTCGGAAAAGCCCTAAGCAACTTAGTGAGACCCTGTCTCAAAATAAAAAATAAATATGGCTGGGGATATGGCACAGTGGTTAAGCACCCCTGGGTTCAATCCCTAGTACCCAAAACTAAATAAATATTTCAGTAAAACCTAGTTCAGTAGCTCACCCCAAAATCCCAGTCACCCAGAGGCTGAAGTAGCAGAATCACAAATTCAAGGCCAACCTAGCAATTCAGTGAAACCCTGTCTCAGAATGCAAAAAATTAATTTAAAAAAAGAGCTAGGGATATAGCTCAGTAATGCAATGAACAAATAAATAAATAGTTAAACGTCAGTAGCAACAAAAAATGGGGACTAGATGAACAAACAAAATCAAAATGGCAAAATGTTAATTTCTGTTGAAGCTGGATGAGAATATTGAAGGAGGAGGGAGGAGGTCTTTCATTATACTATTCTCTTTTCTTAATGTTTGAAAATTTCCATAATAAAAACAGCAGTATTTGAAAGAGGATAACAAACCCCAAACAAGAATAAACAACATGAGGGTATACCATATGTGCACATGTAACAGAAAAGGAAGGTAGTCAGAAGTACACTAGTAAAACCTTTGTATCCCTGTTGTCATCCAATTACCCACCTACCTCCATACTCCCTCAAATCAGGGCTCGCTCACCTTTTTTTTTTCTTTTTTTTTGGGGGGGGGGTACTGGGGATTGAACTCAGGGGCACTTGACCACTGAGCCACATCCCCAGCCCTATTTTGTGTTTTATGTAAAGACAAGGTCTCACTGAGTTGCTTGCTTGCTCACTCACCTTGTTGTGGCTGAGCAGTAATCCCCTGACCCAAGCAGAAGTAATCACCAGGATTCATCCATCTGGTTTAGATTTTATTTCAAAATTTGTAAGAATGTCACTCACCAACAAATAGTAACAAAAAAATCATAGATATGTAACCACAATGAATATAATACTATGACAAAAAATATTTTCTATAAATTATTTTTTGCCAAATAACATCAATATGCAGTTTTGCTTCAGCATATTTAATATGAAAAGACTCAAGGTAAGAAACTTAAGTGGCGGGGGAGGATAAAACCTCTCAACAACAGTAGAAATAAAACTATTTTGTGGCCAGGTGTGATGGCACATTCCTGTAATTCCAGCTATGTGGGAGACTGAGGCAGAAGAGGCACAAGCTCAAGGTCAGTCTGGATAGCCTAGTGAGACCCTACCCCAAAATAAAATATAAAAATAAAAGGGCTGGGGGATGTAGCTCAGTGGTATAGTGCTTGCCTAGCATGCCAAAAGTTCTGGGGAGGGAGGGAGAGAGGGAGGGAGGGAAGGGAGGGAGGGAGGGAGAGA
>PVHX01025810.1:0-21738 GCA_004024805.1 Geosciurus inauris | reverse complement strand
TTGGTACTGGGGATTGAACTCAGGGGCACTCGACCACTGAGCCACATCCCCAGCCCTATTTTGTGTTTTATGTAGAGACAGGGTCTCACTGAGTTGCTTAGCACCTCGCCATTGCTGAGGCTGGCTTTGAACTCACGATTCTCCTGTCTCAGCCTCCCTAAGTGCTGGGATTACAGGCTTGAGCCACCGCGCCCGGCTCAGTGGTTCAGTTTTACTGGCCATTAAGGAAGAGACATTTAGTTGGTGGTTGCTATGGAGAGAGTTCCAGCATACAGTGTGTGCTTAGGTGTCATTGGTATTTAGGTGCTGGTGAATGATGGGAGTAGAATGAACAAAGAACAGGGCAAGGAGGAGGGGCAGCTTTATGCCTCCAGCTCTCCTCCTTGTGTACCTTTCTGGCTATCCTGTTTAACACTGACTCTGCCTTTCTTCTCACAGGGTCCATGCCTTCCTAGAACAGTGGGGTCTTATTAACTACCAGGTGGATGCTGAGAGTCGACCAACCCCAATGGGGCCTCCACCCACTTCTCACTTCCATGTCTTGGCTGACACGCCATCAGGGCTGGTACCTCTGCAGCCCAAGACCCCACAGGTAGAGTGAGGGGCTGTGGGGACAGGGTAGGGGTGGGTAAGATTGGGTTTCTTTGGACTTTTCTTTTTCTGGTTTATAGGATAATGTTTCAGGAGTGTTTTGAGGCTTCTTCCTTTTCCATGGTATGCACAGGGCCACAGGAATCAGCCCCATGTCTTTAGCACCTTCTCTCAGCCTCAGTATTTAAGGCCATGAGGACTTGCTGAGGGAGAAGAGTCACTTCTTGTCCTCAGGAAGCAGACAGGCTAATGTAGGGGATGAAGCAGATAGAGAAAATGTCTCAAAATTAATATCTCAAAATTAACTTGTATGAACTTTTTAAATTTTGTCATATTTCCACATTTTTTCATTTTTGCCTCATAATTATTACCACCTCCCTTTTTTTTTTTTTTAACATTTCCATTTCACCCATTACAAAATTAAGAGGAGAAAGGCTATGTGGCTTGCCCAAGGTCACAGAGTATCAAATCTGAGATTTGAACCTAATTGTCCAGCTCCTAAGAGAACCTGTAAAAATATATGTGAATACAAGTGAATATCATGCCAACCACGTGTAATTAATTGTGGAGGGAGCTTGGAACAGTGGCATGAATGCCCCCAGAGCTTGTGGACTGCCCAGCATTTGGTTTTGAGGCCTCCAGGGCCTTGGCCTGGCCATTTCCTGCCCAGCCTCCATGACGCCAAGCTCTGTCCCCCAGGGCCGCCAGGTTGATGCTGATACCAAGGCTGGGCGGAAGGGCAAAGAGCTGGATGACCTGGTGCCAGAGACGGCTAAGGGCAAGCCAGAGCTGGTAGGTGGGGAGCAGACCCCGCTGGGCTTCTTATTTGCCCCTTTATGGGGGGGCCCCTGCCTGGGAAGAAGAGACATGAGAGCAGAGGAGCTACAGCAGTGAGGGAGGAAGTCCCACCCAGGACATCCCTGGCTTTGGGAAGGAAGCTCCTTCTGTCTATTTTCTCTTTCTGTCTGCCCTTGGCTCCCTGTGGTCACCTCCACTCACCTCTTTCTTTCCCCTCCACAAATAGCAGAGCTCTGCTTCCCAACAAATGCTCAACTTTCCTGACAAAGGCAAAGAGAAACCGACAGACATGCAGAACTTTGGACTGCGCACAGACATGTACACAAAGAAGAATGTTCCCTCCAAGGTATGAGTTGTGGCTGACCTGGGTAGAGGACCTTTCCTCCTCACAAGTCCCAGGCTCCTTTCTCCTGACCCATCCATGTTTCTCCTATAGAGCAAAGCTGCAGCCAGCGCTACTCGAGAATGGACAGAACAGGAGACCCTGCTACTCCTGGAGGTAACTGGGACAAGGAAAGGAGAATTCTGCTGCAAAAGCAGATGTGGCTGGGGTGCCAGCCATGCTTGTGAGTGAGGAGGGCTTGTAGAATCTGCTGCAAGCAGAGAAAAATTGTGCTCTGGTCTCCCCCATCCCACTGCCCATCACATCTGCCCAGGATCAGCTCCAGACCAGGGATTTGAGCCATTTTACTAACTTCATATCCTTTCTTAGTGCTACTTGGAGATCCCCTTTGGATCCAGCAGAGTACTCAAAAACCAGAACACAGAGAGCTTTGAAGCCAGCTGCTCTTAGTAGGATGGGGGAGTTGACCTTCGAGAAAGTGGCTAAGTAAATGGAGTTGTGTCTCCACCACTACCACCAGGCCCTGGAAATGTACAAGGATGACTGGAACAAAGTATCCGAGCATGTAGGAAGCCGCACGCAGGATGAGTGTATCTTGCATTTTCTTCGCCTTCCCATTGAAGACCCGTATCTGGAGGACTCGGAGGCCTCCCTGGGCCCCCTGGCCTACCAGCCCATCCCCTTCAGTCAGTCGGGCAACCCTGTTATGAGCACTGTTGCCTTCTTGGCCTCTGTCGTCGATCCCCGAGTCGCCTCTGCTGCTGCAAAGTCAGCCCTAGGTATTTGGGGGTGGGGTGTCCCAGCCTTCTTAGTTTGCTTTGAAACCCTCACAAGTCTGGCTGCACTGCTGGCTTCAGCTTAGGCACTTGTCTAGGCTCCGTGCTGGTCTTAAAAGAAAAGCTGGACTTGTGAGGAAGCTTTCATAGGGATAGCCAGAACTGCCCATCTGAGCCATCTCAGCCTTACCTCCTCTGGATCTTACAGAAGAGTTTTCCAAAATGAAGGAAGAGGTGCCCACAGCCTTGGTGGAGGCCCATGTTCGGAAAGTGGAGGAAGCAGCCAAAGTGACAGGCAAGGCAGACCCAGCTTTTGGTCTGGAAAGCAGTGGCATTGCAGGAACCACCTCCGATGAGCCTGAGCGCATCGGTAAGGCTTGGCAGGATTCTAGGTTTCTCCCCTTTCCCAAGAGTCAGAGTCATCTTGCATCCCTGTGTCATCCCTGCTTCACAGTGGCATCAGAGCACAATACCAGTGAGAGAATTGGTGGGGTTTTTATTTTCCCCAGGATTTCACGTTAGGGGCCTTGGGTACTACTGGTCTTCTCACTGAGGTTTTGGCTGGTAAAGGGCTGTTGGAAAAATATTGTTCACATGCTTTGACACATCCCCTTTCTTTTCCTTTCCCCTTGGGCCCAGAGGAGAGCGGGACTGATGAGGTACGGGCAGAGGGCCAGGCCACGGATGAAAAGAAGGAACCCAAGGTATAGAGGGATTGACCTTGAGCTGGGAGTGGGTGACAGGCGCAGCTCGGTGGTGATGAGGGAGCTGATGGCAGGGGCAGTCTCCTAGAGCCAGATCACCCCTAAAGTAAATGGAGTAAAGACAGCCCCCAGTCTGGGCCCTTTGTTTGAGAGCTAGTCTCCCCAGCCTCTAATGTCTTTCTTTTCTTGTACTGGGACTTCAGGAACCCCGAGAAGGAGGAGCTGTAGAGGAGGAAGCAAAGGAGAAAACAAGCGAGGCTCCCAAAAAGGATGAAGAAAAAGGAAAAGAAGGCGACAGTGAGAAGGAGTCAGAGAAGAGTGATGGGGACCCGATAGGTGAGCCTCCATGAATGGTGGGTGTGAGTACAGAAAAAGATGAAAAACTACAGGGCTAACTCAGATCTTGTCCTGGTCCAGTTGATTCTGAGAAGGAGAAGGAACCAAAGGAAGGGCAGGAGGAAGTATTGAAGGAAGTGGTGGAGTCGGAGGGGGAAAGGAAGACAAAGGTGGAGCGGGACATTGGTGAGGGCAACCTCTCAACTGCAGCTGCTGCTGCTCTGGCTGCTGCCGCAGTGAAGGCCAAGGTGAGACCAGTTCCCAAAGATCCTGAGAAGAAGTGGCCCACTTCTCTAATCACTTCGCTTAGAGGAAATCCTACCTTGCTCATCCCCTAAACAATTTTCTTTTCTATTTTATCCTGAGAGTTAGTCATCTCTGCTCTAAACATTTTAAATCTCTTAACATTGGGCCTATTTCCAGCCCTGTAATTATTTGACTTTGTCTTATCCTTGCCACTCTATTTTTCTTCATGCTGTTTAAAAAAAAAAAAAAAAATTAAGCCTGGGTTGTGACCACAGAAAGTGGGATTTGTTTGTTTGTTTTGGTACTAGGTATTAGCCCAGGAGTTCTTTGCCACTAAGCTACATACCCAATCCATTTTATTTTTTATTTTGAGATAATGTCTCAATGCTGGCCTTGAACTTGTGATCCTCCTGCCTCAGCCTCCTTAGTCACTGGGATTATAGGCATGTGCCACCATGCCCATCCAAGTTCATTCTTAAACCTACCACCATCCACCCTACCCTGTCTCCCCTGAAATGTCTGCAGCTGGGTCCTCCCCTTGACATACTATACCACCCCTTCTTGTCTAGCACTTGGCTGCTGTTGAGGAAAGAAAGATCAAATCTTTGGTGGCCCTGCTGGTGGAGACCCAGATGAAAAAGTTGGAGATCAAACTCCGGCACTTTGAGGAGCTGGAGACGATAATGGACCGGGAGCGGGAAGCAGTGAGTAGCCTCCCCTAACAGGTCATCAGGAGCTTGGAACCACATCTGGAGACTGAACTGTGCTTCAGTTTAGAATTGGAGGGGCAGAGGTGTGTGTGCAAGTATGAGAGAGAGCGAAGGGGGGAGGGGAGAGAGAGAGAGGGAGAAACAATAGGGTAGAAAGCCTGAGAATGACAAGGCTCCAAAGCAAAAGAGAGTGGCAGGTCAGGGCAGAGAAAGCCAGTCTCAGGCAGTCAAGGAAGAGTGACCTCATACATAAAGCTATAGGCTGAGGTCCTACAAAAATCAGCTCCATGGAACAGAGATGCTGATCAGGGTTTTTGGTTACTGCATCTCAAGATCCTAGAACAGAGTTTGGTTTGGCCAAACCAAACTTTTATTGAGTCTATTAGTAGTAGACTCAATAAATCTTGTCAAGTTATTGAATGTGTTGAAGAGATGAGAGGTTGGGGATTTCAGATCATGAACTTGGAAGAGGAATGGGTGAAACAGGGTATTGAACCAATTTGTTTCTGAGAGGACTTTAAAAGAAATAGAAGGTAGGGATCCTACCCTCAGAATTTTAGTTGGAGACATCAAATGTACAATATGAAGACACCAGAGACAGTTAACAGTGCTTAAAGTATCTGGCCAATTCAAATTGAGAGGTTTCATATCCAGTATATAGTCTTGAGAAATCACAGAATGAAATCAGAGCTTAGAGACTAGTGAATTGAGCTGGGATGGCTTCCTAAAAACAATAAGTTTCTAGCCAATTTTGAAGGAAGAAAAGAACTTCAGTTGACGAGGAGAACTGGAAACATTTTCCAAATCAAGGTAATGATAAGTTCAAAATTTGGGGGCTGAAATGAGCCAGGGATACAACCAAAGTAACTAGAATGCAGTAAAAAGTGATGTGGGCAGCCAAGAGACAAAAAGGTCATGGAATTTACAGGAGGTGAGATGGGGAGGACAGAGGAAGCATGGGGTTAGATCTGGGGAAGCACCAGCATGGAGATGTGGTCTTTGAGAAGACAAAGCAGCGGGTAAGGCATTTGCCTAGGGGTCTTGTGAAAAGCTGGTAACAACACTCAATTGCCACTGGCAGCTGGAGTATCAGAGGCAGCAGCTCCTAGCCGACCGGCAAGCCTTTCACATGGAGCAGCTGAAGTATGCAGAGATGAGGGCACGGCAACAGCACTTCCAGCAGATGCACCAACAGCAACAGCAGCCACCACCAACCCTGCCTCCAGGCTCTCAGGCCATACCCCCCTCAGGGGCTGCTGGGCCACCCACAGTTCATGGCTTAGCTGTGGCTCCAGCCTCTGTGGCCCCTGTTCCTGCTGGCAGTGGGGCCCCTCCTGGAAGCTTGGGCCCTTCTGAACAGATTGGGCAGGCAGGACCAACTGCAGGGCCACAGCAGCCACAACAAACTGGACCTCCCCAGCCTGGGGCAGTCCCACCAGGGGTACCCCCCCCTGGACCCCATGGTAAGTGGTAGGTTTGGGAACTGGCTCACAGGGAGCTAGGTGAATGTCACATTTCCCCTCAAGGAAACACATGATGGGCCTAGAGATGAAGATCAGCTTGTTTCTACAGATGGGCCTTCCGCTGTTACATCCTTAAGCCAGCAGGCATTTCTCCGCAAAACCAGACCTTTGGAATTTTGTTCTAAGAGTTACCACTTATTCTAGTGTCAGGAAAAGGGAAGGTGGCACCAAGGAGTAGCTAGATTGTTCTTGATGTGAAAGTGAATTGGTGAGCAAGATTTCACTCCTGTAACGTCCCTCTCTCTTCATTGCCAGGCCCCTCACCGTTCCCCAACCAACAAACTCCTCCCTCAATGATGCCAGGGGCAGTGCCAGGCAGCGGGCACCCAGGCGTGGCGGGTAATGCTCCTTTGGGTTTGCCTTTTGGCATGCCGCCTCCTCCTCCTCCTGCTCCATCCATCATCCCATTTGGTAGTCTAGCTGACTCCATCAGTATTAACCTTCCCCCTCCTCCTAACCTGCATGGGCATCACCACCATCTCCCGTTCGCCCCGGGCACACTCCCCCCACCTAACCTGCCTGTGTCCATGGCGAACCCTCTACATCCTAACCTGCCGGCGACCACCACCATGCCATCTTCCTTGCCTCTCGGGCCGGGGCTCGGATCCGCCGCAGCCCAGAGCCCTGCCATTGTGGCAGCTGTTCAGGGCAACCTCCTGCCCAGTGCCAGCCCACTGCCAGGTGAGAAGGGGCCAGGAGGGGAGAAGGGTGAGGGAGAGGGGTCCTCGTGGAGGGAGGGAGGGCTGGTGGGGAAGGGGTCAGATACTAGAATTTCCACAGTCTTTTGAACACTCTGGTAAAATTAGAATACAGGAGGAAGGGCCTTTCTGGCTGTCCTCCTCCATTCCCCAACCTGGCAGCTGCCAACTCTGGGATGACGTTGGGGCCTTTCACTGGTGGGTCACGGAGGAGTCCTGTGGCAGAGCGCATCTCAGTCGTAAACTTGAAAAACAGCTGTCTGTTTGCATGATGATTAGCATCCCTTTGCTTGTTTCCATCACACTCAATGCCCCATTTAGAATTCCTTTTGGGGCAAGAAGATGATTTAGGGCATATCAGTTTTTCCCAGTGTGAGGTAGAAGAGGGTGTTGGGAAAAGGAAATTGTACACTGTGGGTACCTCATTCATCTATCCACCCACTGCATGCCATGCCTGGTTGATTGTGTGTGGAGCCTGAGTGAATCTCTCTCTCCTGCTTATCCCAACTGATTCCTTTTCCTTTCCTCCACAGACCCAGGCACTCCCCTGCCTCCAGACCCCACAGCCCCAAATCCAGGGACAGTCACCCCTGTGCCACCTCCACAGTGAGGATCCAGCCAGACATCTCTCCCCTTTACCCCTCATGGAGATCACAGTTCCAGGAACAGCCCTTCCCCACCACTGGGACCCTTCCCCAGCTGGAGAGTTCATCACTACGTAAGGAAAGCTCCTCCTGCCCCTCCACAGCCCCTTCCATGCCCAGCAGAGGCATGTACTTTTATATTGGATTATTCAAGGACTTCTGTTTAAAAGATGTTTCTAATGTCTGGGAGAGAGGATGGGATGGGGATGCTGCCCTCAGAGGAAGGGCTGGGAAGGGTGTTTATACAAGGTTCTACTTAACCACTTCTAAGGGTGCACCCCCCTCAAA
The DNA here is from genome assembly GCA_004024805.1 of Geosciurus inauris. Lineage (NCBI taxonomy): Eukaryota > Metazoa > Chordata > Mammalia > Rodentia > Sciuridae > Geosciurus > Geosciurus inauris. The sequence continues at coordinate 14,081 of PVHX01025810.1, read as the reverse complement.
CTACTGCATTTTTTTACAGATAAAAAAAAAAAAACAAAACTAAGCCCTTCACAAGGAAGATTTTAAAAAGCTACATTGGACTCCCTTTAGCCCACTAAAAAACAACCAACTTTTACACTTTTTTGAGGGGGGTGGGTAAGTTTTAAGAAAGGGAAGAGCTCTGGGGATGGAGTAAGGTTCCAAACCTGTTGCCCCAAGCCCCTTGGGAGTCACTAAGTCAGCTCCCCTCACCCACTGCCTGATCATTCGTACCCATCTCTCCTACTTCCTCAGTGTTGCTGTTTAGGCCGCCCCAGCTCAGCCACTGATCCCTTTCCCTCTGAATGTCAGTTTTGTGTTTGTTTTAAAAGTCACCTGCTTAGTTGATGTCAGCGTATGTGTATTTGGTGGGGAAATCATTTTGGGGGGATTCCTGTGGTAGGTAAGAGAAGAAAGGGTGCTAGGAGCTGTTCTTCCTCCCTTCTCTGGGTTGTATCCATGAGCTCCTACAAGGCATGGAAAGGGGAGCTATAAGACCATGGGAACTTTTTAAACCTGAAGATTTCGAAAAGCACTTAAGCACCTCCTTCTTAAGACTTGGCGTGGGTCACTCTCCAAACCTCTGTCCTGTCCCACCAAGGCTGGCAGAACCTCACTGATAGGGTTTCTGTAGATGAGGACACAGGTTTGGGAATATCACAGCTTGGTTCTGCTCCCTGGATTCCAGTGCCTCCCCATTCCAGACCCCCCACCTCCACCCTTCACATGGAGGCAAGTGGGATTCCAGGCTGTACAACAGTTCTTGGTTCCTCCAACAGTCCCTTTGTTCCTCATGTTCCCATGTTTCTCTTCCTGTGCGTCTTGGCACCTTTCTTCTGTTAAAAGTTTTCTGTAAATTTTCTTTTTTTTCTTCCTTCTTTTTTTTTTCTTTCTTTCTTTCTTTTCTTTTCTTTTTTTTTTTTTTTTTTTTTTTTTTTTTTTTTTTTTTTTTTTTTTTTATAAATTAATTTGCTTTCAGTTCCATCTTGTGGATGCCTCTGTGTTCTCTTACCTATGACTATTAGGCAGGGGAATCGGGCTGGGACAGCATTCCTAGAGTCCCTCACAGGGCCATTCATGGAGCTAGAGAGGCACTTTGCAAGCCACAGGGCCTAGACACTGCCCATCTCTCCACTGAAGGCAGCCTAGCTGTCAGGACTCAGCACTGCTATAGCAGCAGAGCTCTCACCTGCCCTAAAAATAGCTGCTTAACACTTGGAAGGACATGCCCATAACAGAGATTTTGTATCTTTATCCTTTAGTAGTAGTGAATTCATTCCTTCCCTTATTAGGGAGAGGCAGTCTCTCACTTCTGTTGTTATTGGCCCCCAGCCCTGTCAGTGTGATGGACAGGCTCAGGAAGTGCTAACATGGCTTGGCTTTAGCTCCAGTCAACACTCCCAGGCTCCCCAACAAAAGGCCTTCCATGCTTGGAAGGATGGGGGATGGGTTTAAGGAATCTAAAGACTAGAAGATTCAGCTTGATGGGATGGAACTGAAGGATACCCTCCTCTGCCAGGAAGGAAAAAAACCCAAAGGAACAAAACAGGATGGCTAGCCTTGGTCCAATAGGGATCTAGGGATTTATCTCCAGGGGGGTTGCCTTTGCAACAAGAATGAATGGGGCCAGCATTTCAATATCAATACAAGGCCTTTCCATCTTTTTCCCTAAACTCGAGCCCACTGTCCTTGGGCTCTGGGCTCTCTGTCTCAGGGCACAAATCATCACCATCTCACCTTTTCCCCATTTACCCTGCCCAGGAAGAAAAGCAGAACTGAGATGTGGGCAAAGAAAGCAAGTTTATTTGGTGAATGCTGACGGCAAACATCATCCATGAAAGACAAGGTGGGAAAGGTTTTGAAAAAGGAGCCTAGGAAGCCTCCAGGGTCACATACAAATCTCACACAGGGCAAGGCACAGGCTCAGGGAATACCAGGAATGTCCTCAGCCATTCAGCACCATCCGGACAAGCTCTGTGGAAATGAGAGGAGGGGTGAGCCCAGGGAACAGGGCTGGGGAGGGGTACACCGCAGACCAAGAGACTACAAGACCATGAAGGTAGCATGAGAGGGAACATGCCTGCAACAACCAACCTTGGGGTCAGTTTGCAGAAAAGCCACCTTGAGTCTAGTTCTCTCTGGCCCTGGCTCCCCTCCCACCAGCTGTTAGTCACCCACTCTACCCTGAGCAGCAAGAACACAGCAGAGGCAGAAAGGTTCTCAACTACACCTACAGCTACTGTCAGCCACTGGCGGGAGGAGAGGACAGAGTTTTGGGTTAGGGTACCTCCAAGCTGCCCAGCAGAGGGATAGGGATAGGGCTATTCAGCTATAGCAGCAGAATGAGGCAGGCAGCCCACCCACCTATGCCCATTCTCCATGCTCCAGGGCCAAAGGAAAACCCGAAAGCAAGATTAGCTACAGGCTGGTGTGAGTTCCCAGACACCAGTACCCAAGGCCCTATAAGCAAAACCTTAGACCATTCTAGGAGAGAGGTAGGAGGTACCATACCCCCAAGCTGCCTTCCTTTGAGGAATCCCTCCCCTCCCTAGCCAGCTCCATGCAGAAACATGCCAGAAGGAAGTCAGATGGTAGTAGGGTAAGGGCAGGGGCTAGAGAGCACAGGTTGGGAAGAAGAAGAAACACTGGGGAGGTCATCTACAGAAGGAGAGGCTGGGAGGAGCCGTACCCGCCCCACGGGCCCGTCACCCCGACAGGATATGCCTCACAAACGCTGCAGGAAGGAAGAGACATTAATGGTGAAGACAAGACAGACATGGGGTGAAGGGTTCAGGAGGTGGGGGAACAGACATTCCATTTATTTCCCATTCTTTTGCCCTTCATTATCCCTTACTTTCCTGTTGTGCCCACCTCCCCTGCATAAACTCCCATTCCTGGCTGGGCTGGGCCCTGCCTCTTGCCTCCTGGCTCTTTTTGGAGCCTGAGCCCAGGGACAAGGAAAGCCCCAGAAGCTGTCCATACATGCCCTTTATGTGTTAACTCTGAAAGCCCCGATTCACCTCTCACCTTCATAGTTGATACAACCATTGCTGTCCTCATGCCCTGCCACCAGCATCTCCACTTCTTCCTCTGTCATCTTCTCACCTGCAGAGGGTGAAAGTGCATTTTTGGACTTGAGTGGCAGGTAAAGTATATCAGGGTGGCACCTCAGTTCCAGGACAAGGGAACAGAGCCTTACCCAGTGTGACAAGGACATGACGGATTTCAGCACCCATGACAGTACCATTCCCTTCCTTGTCAAACACCCGAAGACCTTCAACATAATCCTCATAGGTTCCCTGGTCCTTGTTCTTGGCCACAGTCTGCAGCATGGGCAAGAAGTGTTCAAAGTCCAGCACCTTTACATTCATCTCTGCCATATGGGAAGTGGAAGAGTGTCAGGCCAGAGAAGTCACAAAATTCCCCAGGACCAGGAATTATGGGGAACACAACAGATGCTACCACCCAAAGGGGAATTCTGTGGGATTTGCCAATCAAGACAAGATTTGGTTGAGTTTGGGTCCTATGGCAATAAAGCTCAGCTAAATAACTGTGGACCACTACACCACACTGAGTTGTTTGTAAGGATGCTCACCATCACTTTTGGGGTTCCCCAGGACCTTGAGAACCTCGGCGTTGGTGGGGTTCTGGCCCAGAGCCCTCATCACATCCCCACACTGGCTGTACAGGATCTTGCCATCACCTGTTCGGTCAAACAGCTGGAAGGCTTCCTTGAATTCTGAGGATTCAAATGAACATGAGCACTTGGAATGAGGGGGTCAACTCAGACCTACTTCAGATCTCTGCTGCCTGGTCAACTTTGATCACACACTGGAAACCAGATATCTACCCTGCCACACACACAAGTCCGATAAGAACGATCTATTTCTCCCAACTCAAATGTCCCAATTAAAGGTAGTCTTCCTCCAGTTCCCACCTTGGCAGCACGATAATATCATATATACAGCCCCTCTGCCTACAGCAGGTCAGGCCCAGCCTCCTCACTACTACTACACTACTCAGGGCAGGAATTTGCCACCGCCCCATCTGGGTCCTGTCCTTATAAGGAAGCATGAACAGCAGCTTGGGGTCATTCTAGCCTGCCACTTCCCACCCTTCCTGTACAAAGAGACCTTCCAGAGGGTGGAGCTACAGTCATAATCCTTAGCAAACTCCCCCAGTCCCCAACTTCACAAAATTATCAGGTCACTCTTTGCAATCTTCATGATTCTAAGCTGCGGGAGGGGACAGTTAACAAGGGGACAACAAAAGAAGCACAATTGGCTGATTAAGGGACAGAGGAGCACAGACAGCTTAATACACCTTCCCCAAATCCCACACACAGCAGGCATTAGGTAACCAAATTGTTTCACATACCCACAACACCTAAAACTCACCCAGTGCTTGGGGTTCAGATCTAAAGTGGAAGGGGAAGGAAAAAAGAATGAGAAAAGAAAATGGAGGATGCAGGAGGAGAGAGAAGGGAATCCAGGAGGTACTTTCCTGGGGGGTGCTAGAAAGATGACAGGCTAGGGTTAGAGGATAAGTGCCAGGGGGGTGTTCCTCTCCCTAGGGTGACCTCAGTTGGGATCAGAGACTGCCTACCTGCGGTCTGATCCTCGGTGAAGTCACACTGCTCGGAGAAGAAGGGAGTGGTCAGCATCTGAATTCCAATCCCACAAGCGAATATCCCAGTCCCACAAACTCCTGTTGTTCACGCTGGGGACTCGCTTCCCAGTAGGACTGGAACCTAAACTTTTCAACCCCATCGCCAACCTTTCAAGCCCTCAGGTCCCCTTTGCCCTCGACCCCTGCCTCCCCGCCTCGTCCCACATCCCACTTATCCCCAGGCCTCGAGCCCCACCATTTTGACTGCTCAGCTCTGCGGGACCTTTTCCTGCAGTAATGGCTCCGACTCCAAAGCCAACCCTAGTCTTAGTACGTCCTAATGACGTCACCCTCCTCGAATTCAGCCAATAGGAACCCGGGCCTGGATTTATGCAGATGACAATGCTACCTCAGTAAGGAGGTGGGCGGGCCGGCTGTGGTCCCTTCTCAGCAGCCCTACCTGGGCGCAGAAACCCGGCAAGCGGGTGGGGTGGGGCGCAAAGAAGCTGCTTCTCCTAACACCATAAAAATGCGAGGATATCGGCTTTGGGAGAGAAGAGGGCCCACCCTTTGCTCCTAACCCGTTCCTCTGAAGAAAACAAGTCTGAGACCAAGGAAGGAACCATGTCTTTATTTTGACACAATAGGTGGCCGCCTAGTGGCAGAAACGTGCTTCCATCTGCGGGGGAGAGGAAAGGCAAGTGTCCGGCCCCATACGATCTGTGGAAAAAAACGAAAGTTGCCAAGCCCTGCTACTTGTGCAGTGTTTGGGCAGGAAAACGCACTCCCCTGCTTTCCCGTGCTGGCTGAAGGAAGAGTCCTGCCTCTCAAGCCGAGGTGGGGAGGCTGGAGGGCCTACCTGTAGAGCTCAGACGCTCAGGATGTGCTTCAGGAAGGCTGCAGAGAGAGGAGGCAAGGAAGCTTCAGAAGCAGACTCTTGAATAATCCATCCAACTGTAGGTAATCCAGGGTGCCCCACTCCTACTTGGCACACCCCTTCCTCCCCTGGCCCTTCCGCTCCTCTGACCCCCTCACCCTCATAGTTGATGCAGCCATTACTGTCCTCATGTCCTGCCAGAACAGTCTCCACCTCCTCCTCAGTCATCTTCTCTCCTGAATCCCAAACATAGCATTGGAGCCCCCTGCCTTTCCTCTCTCACCCAACCAGCCACGGACTTCAGGGTGGTGCCTCCTCCCCTTCTCCCACTCAGCATCTTGCTTTCCATATCACCAGCCTAAACACAGTGCCTGGGACCCAGGGAAACCTTTGACAGGAAATTGAAGCCCCAAGGATTGAGACTTGAATGGAATCACAGAGCACAAGTATTGCTTCCAAAGCAAGAACTTAGGGTTTCCACCACATTCCCTTTTTGTCCCCTTTGGAGGGCATTTTAGTCTCTGGAGAAGTCCCTCAGATTCTGCCCTCCTGGATCTGACCTTCTCGGTCTACTGCCCATGACCTGCGGGATAATAATCCCCTCCCTGGCTCTGCCTAGCTTGCCCACCTTCTTCCTGGTCTACTCTCTCCTCAACTTCTGGTCCCTGCCTTACCCAGCGTGGTGAGGACATGTCTGAGCTCTGCGCCCATCACTTTGCCATTCCCCTCCTTGTCAAACACTCGAAGCCCCTCCAAGTAATCCTCATATGTGCCTTGGTCCCGGTTCTTGGCCACTGCCTGGAGCATGGGCAGGAACGTCTCAAAATCCACACGCCTGGTCTTCAGCTCTGGAGGTCAGAAAGAGGTGAGAGAACGGTCACTGTGGTATCATCCAGGACCGCTCTCATCTCTACCACTTCTTTCATCCCCTTCAGCATTCAGGATGTTTTTCTGCCCCTTTGTTTAAGTGTTTGAAGTCCCGAGGCCCACCCCAGCATTCTTTTTTTTTTTGGTACTGGGGATTGAACTCAGGGGTACTCCACCACTGAGCCACATCCCCAGGCCTATTTTGTGTTTTATGTGGAGACAGGGTCTCACTGAGTTGCTTAGCACCTCGCCATTGCTGAGGCTGGCTTTGAACTCACGATTCTCCTGTCTCAGCCTCCCAAAGTGCAGGGATTACAGGCGTGCACCACCGCGCCCAGCTCACCCCAGCATTCTTTGTCACCTTATATTCTACCATTGCAAATTGAGGACTGAGTAAGTAGCTCGGTGGTAGAATGCTTGGGTAGCATGCACAAGGCCCTGGGTTTCATCCCCCAGGGGTCCTGCAAAAAAAGAAAAAAGAAAACCCACTTGTTCCAAGGCTCCTCTTACCATCACTCTTGGGATTCCCCAGGACCTTGAGCACCTCAGCGTTAGTCGGGTTCTGACCCAGGGCCCTCATTACATCCCCACACTGGCTGTACAGGATCTTGCCATCGCCTACTCGGTCAAACAGCTCAAAGGCCTCCTTGAACTCTGAGATGTAAGGAGGGAGGGGTCAGTGTTGATCAGGGGTGTCCATACCCCCACCCCGCTCAAGGAAGGATCAGAAATGGTGTAGTAGACCTGGGTGCAACGAAGTTGGAAAAAGGACTAGTGTGGGAGGTTTCAGGGTCAGGACTGGAGTTATGGGAACAGAAAGAGGATCTGACCAGGGGCTTGGGACTGGACAGTGGGCTTAAGAAACCAGCTTCTCCTCACCCTCCAGCTGGTCCTTGTTAAACTCGATCTGTGGAAGAAAAGAGCAGGTGAGGAGAGATGACAGGGTTTATTCAATCCCTCTGCAGCACTCCTCCCAACCAGCTGGCAGCCACTTCTGGGGAGGGGCCCAAAAGGACCAAGCTGGGAGCCTAGCCACCTCAGTCCCATTCCCAGCTCTGGGCCTTGGGAGAATCCCAAGAGGAGGAATTATAGCGGGGAGGGTTTCCTGGGAACAGGGTTAATCCCATGCCACCTGTTTCCCTCCCTCCACTGCCCTGGGCCCTGCATCCCTCACATAACTGGGGGCTGAACAAAGGCTAAATTTACCCCTGGCCCCCAGCTGTGATTGTCTAACAAGCCTGTCCTCTTCAGCCTCCTCCTGGGGTTTTCAGATCTGTGGCCTTTTGAGTTGAACGGCCAGCCAGGAACAGGCAGCAGCTCCTTCCCTTCACCTTGAAACTGTCCCCAGAACCCAGGTGTTCCCCATCTCACAGTCCCTGCCTCCATCAGGGGGTCAGCAAGTATGTATATATGGTACACACATGTCATAGGATAGGAGAGATAGCAGCAAAGACAACAGCGGAGTCATATACCCAACAGGAGGCTGCAGGGAACCCCCAATCTCATCCATCCCTACCTTCTACATACTCCCTAATCCTCTAGACTGAATCCCACCCTGAATCACTCGCTCCACATTGTCACTTTCTGGGGACTCACCACCACTTTGGAGAGATCGACAGGGGGCTCCTGGGTTTTCACAGACGCCTGGGGAACAGCAGGCTCAGCCTTGGTCTTGGCTGGAGGGGCCCCTGCTGCTGGCTTGGCAGCAGGCTTAGAGATGGAGGGCCCTGCTGGTTTCTTCACGGGAACATCTTTCTTGGGAGGCATGATGTCCGGTGACCAAAGGACAGTGTGCTGATGGGGGCACCCATCTCTGTTTAAATAGCCAGGGAGTCTGGGATGTCAAGGGGCGGGGGCAGGGGCAGGGAGCCAGTTGGCGGTGGCGAGGGTGAGGTAGGAGAGATATGCCTGCCTGCCCTCACTCCCCTGGCCTCCTATGGTTCAGAACTCCTGCCCCAAGGTTTTCTTTCCTCTGCCTACTCCTTCCCAAAAGCTGGCTGGAATATTGTTCCCTTTGGGGGCAGAGGGAGGAAGCCAGAGACTGCCCAGAATGAGGGAGTTAACCTCCGGGGTAAGGATAGGATGCTTGCCAGTGACACTGAGATAGGGGTGAAGCAAAGGAGTGAAGCCATAAGTTTTAGACTCTAAAAAGCCCAGGGAGGGGTAGGAGTTGGGGGAAGGCCTGGAGAGGCTTGTGAGAAGTGGGAACATTTAAAAGGTGGTCTGGAAACAGTGAAAGGTGAAAAAACAAGCAACCTCTCCAGCCCTCCTGACCATGAATGAGGATCAGAGGTAGCTGACCCCATAGTCTAGTAATTCCCAATATTGGTAGCCTCTGCCCACCCCGCCAGCCCAGGCCTAGAACAGTGCACAGTAATAGGGGAGTGTGACATTAGCCATTGTCTCCTATGTCCAGTACTGATTTAGGGGTGGAGGTACAGCCAAGAATCAGGCTTAACACCCACCACCCATACCCATATTTGCAAGGAAGGAACCTTGTTCCACAAGCCCATAGTCATTCAAGTCAGACAAAAGGAAGGGTGCCTGCTGAAAATGCAGGGAACCCCTGGTGGCACCTGGGGGTAAGGGCAGCTCTGGGAGACAAAGGGCCTAGATTCCCTAATCCGGGGATATGGGAACGCCTATGCGCTCCATGAGTACTCATCCCCCAACCAAGGACATAATAAAAGCCCTGACTCTGGCTCCAGGTTACAAAACCTTACGGGGTGGGGGTATGGGGCGGAAGAGAGGGGACAAAGTGCGGGGTGTAAGGAAGGGGTGCTGGCTACTTTTCTTCTGAAGGAAAAGGAGAGGATTCAGGCAGCATTCTGAGGAAGACAGTAGTGATTCCACTTGGGCCCTGGGGTTCAAAGAGTGATGCTGGGTTCCCATTTGCAAAAAAAGCCTCTGAATTTCATACAGCAAATTATCTTAATTTTGGAAAATAAATCATTCGTCCCGCTAATAATACATCCATCTTACGCATGCACATCCCTAAGCCTTAAAGGAAAGAGGCCCTCCCCAGTCCCCCAAAACTCACCCTGCGGGGTCCGGGTAAGGGGCGGGGACCGAAGGCAGCGCGGCTCCCGGCCCTGAAGGGGTTAATTCCATCGGCCGCGGAGCACGCCGGGAATCGTAGTCCCCGTGTGCCCGCGGGCTCACGGGAAACTCTCCAGCTCCGGACTGACGCGAGGGCGTGGGCGGGGCATCCGGAGGGCAACCGTAGTTAGTGACTCAAGCTCTGCTGAGCGCCTTTATCTTGAGAAGTCCCCTCCCTTGAACCTAAAACCCCGCGGGGCTGCTCCGGATATCCGCGTACCTATCCCTGTGGTGAGTTCCTCGTTTAGTGTGGCAAGGGTGTTTTTCTGCATCTCACCAAAGGTGAGAACTCAAAACTCGAGAAAACATTGGAGATGCAGCAGGCTGTGTGAAGATCAGAGAGCTGAAAGCACCGTCCCGCGGAGAACAGCTGGGATCTCTTTCGCTTCCTCTCGCAATTTGATAGAAAACAGGCTAGTTGCTGTGTGACTTGGAGTAGTTAACTTTCAGAGTGTATGTACACACACATTTTTTTTTTTTTTTTGGTACTGGATATTAACTCAGGGGCACTCAACCACCGAGCCACATCCTCAGCCCTATTTTGTGTTTTATGTAGAGACAGGGTCTCACTGAGTTGCTTAGCAGCTCGCCGTTGCTGAGGCTGGCTTTGAACTTACAATTCTCCTGTCTCGGCCTCCCAAAGTGCAGGGATTACAGGCGTGCGCTACCGCGCCCAGCTTGTATTTTTATTTTTAAAATGATCTGGTCGCTGAGGTAAATGAGCTTTGCAGTTAAGCCTGGTCACATGCCCCAGACTCTCTGTATCGAGGCTTCTGCCTCTGCCGCTACTTTTGCACCATTCAGTGCCCTAGCGGGGCACCTTGCCCTGAAAGCCAGGGCTACAGGCATGCAAGGAGTGGCTTAGTATAGAAGACTGCCCGGATCCCCACACTGAGGCACAAGTGAACTTTATGGGCTGTAAGTGAGGTCCATTGCTTGGGGAAGGCTTCTCAGAAGAGTAGAAATGGAAGGGTTGGGGATGTGGCCCAGTAGTGGAGTGCTTGCGTAGCATGCGTGAAGTCCTATTTTCCATCCTCAGTACCATTCCAAAACAAGAAGAGTAGAAACGGTCTGTAGGACAAAAATAACATCATGAAGCTAGCTAGGCTGTGGCAGGAGGATGGCAAGTTTAAAGTCAATCTGGGAAATGATACAGTTAGAAACCATTCTTGAGGGCCAAATTAGAGAAGCAGCATTGGTCCACTCTCATTTGAATCTGTAAAAAAAAGTAACACAGCCGGGGGCGGTGGCGCAAGCCTGTAATCCCAGCACTTAGGGAGGCTGAGACAGGAAATCGCCAGTTCAAAGCCAGCCTCAGCAATGGCGAGGCGCTAAGCAACTCAGTGAGACTCTGTCTCTACATAAAACACAAAATAGGGCTGGGGATGTGGCTTAGTGGTTGAGTATCCCTGAGTTCAATCCCTGGTCCAAAAAAAAAAGAATCCCATGTTTGGTGGTTTGGTGGGAAGGGCCACATCATAAGTGCCTTGTGTCTTTCTGAGGGCTGCTGGGGATCAAACCCAGGACCTCCTACTTGCTAGGCAAATGCTGGACCACTGAACTACATAGCCTGCCCAATTTCTTTTCTTTTCTGTTTTCTTTTCTTTCTTTCTTTCTTTCTTTCTTTATCTTTCTTTATCGTTCTTTATCTTTCTTTCTTTTTCAGTACTGGGGATTGAACCTATGGGTGCTCTACCACTAAGCTACATCTCCAGCCCTTTTTATTTATTTATTTTAAAAATTCTGACATAAGGTCTGGCTAAGAAAATCTGAGACTGGATTTGATCATGCCATCCTCCTGCCTCAGCTCTCCCTCCCCCAATCTCTGGGATTACAGACCGACCGATGTCACCACACCTGGCTTCTGTCCAATTTCAAAGATGTGGTCTATCTAATTTTCGTTATTTACCCTCCTTTCCTCTAGCTGTAGCCCACTTTGAGCACTTTGCCTACTATGAGATTTATGGCATCAGCTGACTTGCTATGATTTTATAGAGAAGTAGTGCGAGGAGAAAAGATGAAGACCTTTGACAAATAGATTAGAAGAGTGTCCTCGTATGTATGTGTGCACACATGCATGTGCACACATACACACACCATTCCTGCTTTTTTCTTTTTTAAAGTTTTGAGACAGAGACTCACTAAATTGTCCACATTGGCCTCAAACTTTCCATCTTCCTGCCTCAGCCTCTGAAGTAAGTAGCTGGGATAACAGGTGCGAGCCCCCCGTGCCCAGCTCAAGTTATATTTATAGACCTGTAATAGATGCAAAATATAAACAAAAAATTAGTGTTATGGTAAGTAAAGCTAGCTTCATGTTTGTAATGTTCTTTAATAGTAGTTCACAGATTTAGCTATTTTTTGGAATCTCCTGGGAGTTTGTAAGCTGACAGACTTCCAGACTCTCTCCTCAAAATTTCTAAGTCTGCACTAGGGACTACAAATATTTTAAAAATATTTTTAGGCACTAGGGACTGCAAATATTTTTAAAATATTTTTAGCCTGCTAGAAAGCACAGAGAAAAAAACTACCAAACACAAGTAACACAGCTTTACTAAATGGAGTGATCACTTCAAATTATATGTCTGATCATGTTATCTCCCTACTTAAAATACTTCCATTTGTGTAGAATCCTTTATCTTTTATTTTATTTTTTTTGGTACTTGAGATTGAACTCAGGGGCACTTGAACACTGAGCCACATCCCCAGCCCTATTTTGTGTTTTATGTAGAGACAGGGTCTCACTGAGCTGCTTAGGGCCTCGCCATTGCTGAGGCTGGCTTTGAACTCACGATTCTCCCATCTCAGCCTCTCTAAGTGCTAGGATTATAGGCTTGCGCCATTGCAAGGCTCTTTATCTTTTTTTGATAAAGACTTAATCCTGAGGCTAGGGATATGGGTGAGAGAGCACTTGCCTAGCATGTGGAAGATCCTGGGTTCAAAACCAGCACTACACAAGACGGGATGATCACAGGTTCAGAGCCTACCTCAGCAACTTAGCAAGGCCCTAAGCAACTTCGTGAGACCCTGTCTCAAAATAAAAAATAAAAGGGCTGAGGATGTGGCTCAGTGGTTAAATGCCCCTGGGTTCAATCCTCAGTACCAAAAAGAGAAGAAAAAAAAAAGAAAAAGAAATAGAAGGTGAAATGATTTTTTTTTTTTTATGGACAGTGTCTTCATGTTGTTTAATTTTTTTATTATTATTTTTTGTATGTGGTGCTGAGAATCGAACCCAGTGCCTCACACGTGCGAGGCAAGCACTCTGCCACTGAGCCACAACTCAGCCCGAAATGATTTGATTTGCTCAGAGAAGTAGGAGATAAGTTGAGAAAGTAGTAAAGATTTGAGGTAGGTGTTGTGAAAGATGGAAATGACTTATTTGTTTAATAAACATTTACCTAGGGTCTATTTGGTGCTCAGCACTTGTACTTGCTGAGTAGTGTGAAGGGTAGTTGCAATGGGAAATCATGAATTCGCATTTTTTTGGTGGTATTTGGGGGTTCATTCCAGAGCCTTGCACATGCTAAGCAAGTGCCCTCTCACCAAGCTACATCCCCAGCCCATAATTCCTACCCATGAATTTGGAGTAGTGCCAGTCTATAAAGTACTAATTTCCTTCTTCTGGCATCACTTGGCCATGTGGACAGTTGAGCCAGAAAAAAGAGTTTACTGGAATGATTAGAGGTTGGTGTTTTATGGAATAGGGATAATGGATGAACATGTAATTAAAGGAATTGAGATTCTAGGTAAAAGAGAGTTTATGGTCTAGGCGCGAAAGAGAGGGAATAAGTATTGAGCAGTGGGCTGTTAGATTGAGAGAAAAAAAAGAGTCATTAACAGGCAGAAATTTCCGTGAGGTTGAAGAAGTAAGATCATTGAGGCTGCTGCAATTGTGCACGCATGTAATCTAGGCTACTGGGGAGGCTAAGGTAGAAAGATGGCAAGTTCCAGGCTAACCACAGCAATTTAGTGAGACACGACCTCAAAATGAAAAATAAAAAGGGCTGAGAGCTAGGCGCAGTGGTGCACGCCTATAATCCCAGCACTTAGGGAGGCTGAGACAGGAGAATCGCGAGTTCAAAGCCAGCCTCAGCAATGGCGAGGCGCTAAGCAACTCAGTGAGACCCTGTCTCTACATAAAACACAAAATAGGGCTGGGGATGTGGCTCAGTGGTCGAGTGCCCCCAAGTTCAATCCCCAGTACCCCCCCAAAAATGAGATAGTTGAAGATCTCATTGTTGTGGTGGAGAAAATAGTGTACTTGAGATTAAAAATTTAAAGGATATAGAGGAAGCTAGGAACCAGGGTGAATGGCTCTGGGTAGAGATAATTAAGAGATTAATGAGTAGTTTTGTTTTTCCTTTCACTTCAACAAATATTTATTAATCATCTTTTTTTTAAAAAATAGCAGAATGAGCCGGGCGCGGTGGCTCACGCTTGTAATCCCAGCACTTAGGGAGGCTGAGACAGGAGGATCGCGAGTTCAAAGCCAGCCTCAGCAATGGCGAGGCACTAAGCAACTCAGTGAGACCCTGTCTCTACATAAAACACAAAAAATAGGGCTGGGGATGTGGCTCAGTGGTCGAGTGCCCCTGAGTTCAGTCCCTGGTGC
>PVHX01025809.1:0-21742 GCA_004024805.1 Geosciurus inauris | reverse complement strand
GAGTTCAATCCCCAGTACCAAAAAAAAAAAAAAAGATGGAGCATTAGGGACATGTGGATTTTCTGAGGGAGGAGCCCACAAGAAGAAGCACAAAAGGCATGTGTGAAAAGGAATTATATTTGGAACATTCCAGAGCAGTCACAGAGGGAATGAGATCTAGAGTCAAATATAGGAATCTGTTCAGCATAGAAAAAATGTCTTTCTTCCTCAGAAGCAGAAAGAAAGAGATAATATACCAAAGAATCAAAGACTTAAATTAGTCAAAACAATTTCGAAAAAGTACAGATTTGGAGGAATAATTGTTAGAGTTGAGATATAATTCTATCCTACTTGTAAGCTACTAAATTAGCCTGTTACTCTTTCATGGATGCTGGCATAATATCTGAGGCTCCTGGGTGAGAGACAAAGGACTTCATTTCTCATAGCCCAGCAAACATTGTGGACATGAGCAAGTTTATGTCCTTCGAGTTTCATGGGGGTAGTTCAGCACCATATGATCCCTGCTTGTAGAGCAGGGCATGTTAAAAGAGAGAAAATAATTCAAAGTAATCAACTGGTGAATGAACAAACAAAATGTACAATGCAATGCCATTCAGTATTGACAGAACTTTTCCTCTGATGCATTCTATAGCATGGATGACCTCAAAAATGCTAGGCTAAGAGAAAAAAGCCAAACATGGAAGATTTCTTATATATATGAAATATGGGGCATTTGGAAATAGAAGTGTTAAAGTTTCAAAAGTAGAAATGTGAGAACAGATAAGGAAAAATAATAAAAACTTCTTAGGAGCACCAAATGTCTGTTGAAGCTGCAGACTATACATTTTAGAGACATATCTCCAAAGATGCATAGTCTTCATCAACTGACAAGTATCTGGTCTGTGTCACCTTGTATTGTGGGGCTACACCTCTCCCTAACTCCCATGCCATTTTTTTGTTTTTATTTTGTTTGTTTGTTTGTTTTGGCACTGGGGATTGAACTCAGGGGCACTCAACCACTGAGCCACATCCCCAGCCCTATTTTGTGTTTTATGTAGAGACAGGGTCTCACTGAGTTGCTTAGCGCCTCGCCATTGCTGAGGCTGGCTTTGAACTCGCGATTCTCCTGTCTCAGTCTCCCTAACCATGCCGTTTTTTTTAAAATGTTTATTTTTTTATTTGTAAGTGACAGAACATCTTTATTTTATTTTTATGTGGTGCTGAGGATCGAACCCAGTGCCTCTTGCGTGCTAGGCGAGCACGCTATCACTGTGCCATAATCCCAGCCCCACCATGTCGTTTTTGACAGCTTCTGTTTCCCTTGATTTTCATCTGACTTTCCAATTGTCTCCTTCCTGGTCTCTTTCCTGAGTTCTTCTCCCCCTTTCCACCTCCCCAAGGTCCACATTTCCCGAAACGTCTTCCTGCATTCTCTGCAGGTCAGTTTGACACTTGCCTGTGGCCTGGGCCACATTGGTAACAGCCTTCTCAGAAGAGATGAAACTCTGCTATAAACAATCCACCAGGCATTTTTTTCAAAATGCTCCTTTGGCACCTGTAAATTAATATGTTCTCCAATGAACTCAACATCCTTCTTCAACTCTTAATCTTGTTTCCCTTCCCTGCCCTGTGGAATGATTCACCAACTAAACTAATCATCATGGATTTCTCCCTCTTCCTTTTACTTCCTCCCGCCCATAATTATTCTTCTCAGTGGCTTTCAAAGTCATGCTTTCTCTGCTTTCCCATTTGTTCTGTCCTTGGAGCCTTCACATTCTCTCTCATAGCAGTAGATTCCTAACTAGTATTAATTTCACTCCCTTCCACATTTAAAGCATAGATTTGATCAGGTCAGTCCAGAAAAACACTCCCTCCTTGCAGTTCAAATTCATATTAAAAAAAAAAAATGCAAACAAAACCACTTACAAACTATACTCAGCCCAGTGCTCTAACTTCACTACCCACTTTATTCTATTCTCACTACCGTGTTAACCACAGTACATTATCACCAACCTCAAGGAACTCACATTCTAGAGAAGAGAAAAGAACATTGTGTTACGGATTCTAATGTTTTTAATACTACCATCATCTTCCACAAATGTGGATTGGGGCTTATACAGACAACCATAATACCAAAAGATTAAAATAAAATAAGTGAAGGCTGGGGACCAAAAAGAAAATAAAGATAAAAATCAATACACAAAGGACATCTCATAATGTGCTTTGCATTTGCTGCTGCTTAGGCCCAATTTGGCTCCAAATATTCATGTGGCTCTGATAAATGCTCTAATTGAGATATAGGAACTGTGCATGGAGTCTGAAATGGCTTCAGAGAGGAGTAGAATCTTTTGGACTAAATCTTACATGAGAAACTGAAAATTAGCAAGTGGAGGGACGAATCTTCCAGGGTAAAGTGGTATCCAAAAGCACAGCACACTGTCTGGGTTGAGGATAGTTTTCCAATCCCCATTTCAAATGTTGGGCTACGCAGAAAGCAAGCTGTTGTGAGATATTTGTCAAGTGAATGATTGAATAAACAGCTGGCTCTTCAGCAATTTATATAAAATCGTTGGGTCAGGCTTTTCATTTATAGTATGAGAGAATTGGACTAGGAATCCCTTAGGCCCATTGCAAGGTCTACGATTTGATTTGCTTTCCTGCTTCTCCTGTACAGCACCTCCCTAGCCAGCACACACATTGATCCACCATCCCTGACTCCCTCCCTAGCTGTCAAATATAACAAGCACTAGCAGTACCGTTGAAACTATTTCTTAAAAATATATGAGTTGAGGACTCTATGAGAAAGTTTCTTAGAGAAAAAAGGAACACAAAGATGCTATCAATTAAATGAGAAAAAGCATTAAATGAAGCTTATAGAGGAGTGGTGGCCTTATACAAGTACTGCAGAATTAATTTAATATAATTTTGTATGTGGCTACATATGGTATAGTGAAAGCCCTTAAGACTTGGTTTCTGCAACTTATATTTTGGGGCTTCTATCCTCTGACTTTTGGTCCTTCAGTATACATTCTCATCAGACCAGGTCTTTCTCACTTAAGCCTACAATCATGTAATAACACAGCCATTTGGGGAAAAGCTGCGATTAGGGGACAGAGCAGTACAGTTCCTAATCTGCATGCCAGGAAGTCTGGGGGCCTCAGGATATGATCAGATTAGAGCTTCTCAGCTGCAGGGCCTGTACTGACTGCCTAGATGGAGATGTGCTCAATTCAATTTGCAGCAATTAGTGTGTTGAAGCAAATGCACAAGAGTCACGTATTAAAACAGACCCTTGGAGAGACATGGGCATTATCCACACGTTTTCTTATCCTACAATTTTAAAATGATAAGAAGGAAAACAGACCAACTGAGGAGAAGAGGCTTGTGTGGCCTAGCACAGCAGCAGTGAAAGTAAAAGGCACAGTACCAGAGGAAAAAAGCCTGTTGAGGTCAGAGGATTGCAGCGAGAAAGCGAGGAAAATGTACTGGCCCCACAGACTCTGCAGATGGCTGCAATGGGGATCCCAGGACAGCCTTTTGGGTCAGTGTTGTTGTTTTCTTTTCTTTTTAGATATACATGACAATAGAAAGTATTTTGACATATAAGACATACATGGAACACAACTTATTCTAATTAGGATCCATTCTTGTGATTGTACCTGATGTGCAGTTACACTAGTCACGTATTCATATGTGAACATAGGAAGGTTATGTCTGATTCATTTCACTGTCTTTCCTATTCCCATCTCCCTCTTTTCCTTTCACTCCCCTTTGGTCTAATCCAATGAACTTCTATTCTCCCCTCCCACCCGCTTATTGTGTGTTAGCATCTGCATATCAGAGAGAACATTTGGCCTTTGGTTTTTTGGGATTGGATTATTTCACTTAGCATGATAGTCTCCAGTTTCATCCATTTACCAGCAAATGCCATAATTTCATTTTCTTTATGACTTTGTAATATTCCATTCTGTATATAGACCACATATTTTTAACCACTTATCTGATGAAGGGCAACTAGGCTGGTTCCATAGCTTAGCTATTTTGAGTTGAGCTGCTATAAACATTGATGTGGCTGTGTCACTGCTGATTTTCAATCCTTCGGTTATGGGTCAGTGTTCTGATTAAAATCCTTGGAGATATTTGTTTTTAGCACTGAGCCTTCTAGACCAGCTCACAGTGGAGAGCTGTGGAACTATGTGGCATAGAGACAAATTATATGATCCTGGGACTTTGAAAATGATCTTAAGATGCTGGTAGCATTTTAACTGCTTTTTTGTACTATTTTACAAATCATGAAGAGGAAATGCGCTTACTAAATTTGAAGATAAATACAGCAATAACTATGTTTAAAGAGAAAAAATAAAAATACCAACCCTAATTATCTCCTTATTTTTATAGCTTTAAAACCCCTACAATGATTGCATGCCTTCATTGCTTCTAAAAATATTTCATAGAAACCTATAAACCCTTGACCGTCAGCCATGCTTCAATTGACAATTTTTCATTGACAATTTTTTTTAAATGCCAGCAAAATTGTGTGAATTGTTATGTGTTACTTTCACAAAACAAATATTCTATTTTGTTGGATTTAAGTCACTTCAATCTTATTTAAGTTTTGAAAAAGATGCATGTTATTATAGTAACATCTAAAACTACATAATGCTGAGTTTATATCTAAGTCCAGCAATAACTCTTTTGCTTCCTGCATTCACCTTTGGGAGTCATGGATGTGGGTGTTCTCCCTTGGGAGCCAAAGCCAGGGCACTTGTGATGGCCATTACTTCCAAATCTCATGCTTTTGTTCCACCATGAAAAGGAAATAGGCAAAGAATTGTCCAGATGTTTATGGTCTGAAATGTTTCTGACATCCATTCACTTGGTGGTTAGTACTGATGCCACAAGTATTTGACTGTCTACAATGAGCCAGGCTCACAGCTAGGCTCTGTTGAGTGATCCAAGCATGGTCTTGTGAGAAGACTGAGAATGTTACCCCAGCAACCTGCAGAAGGTATTGAACAAACATACCTACTGTTCATCATGTGACCTAAATGGACAGATTGCAAGACTTTATTTTCCTTTGCTCACTCACTAATATCTGCACTTGTCATAGTTCTAAGCTGTAAACCTATGTTTGTGACTTGAGAAGTTCACTTTTATTGATCTTTCTAGTCACCCTCCGATGGCTTACGTGTGTGGAGTGTGCACTGAGATAAGTTTGGGGAGCTGTTGGCTTTGGTGTCCTTGCATCACATACCTGATTTAGAGGTGTTGTTTCTCACTACAGAATCAATCAATGCCCCACCCCCACCCCTGCTGCACAAATGCTATTATAACGTGTATCATATCAGTGATAATGTATTTTTGTTTATAACTTCCTTTTCCTTAAAGTTTGTGGTCTCATCTGGGCGAGGAGCTGAATCTTTTGAAATCCAGCAAGTACCTGGCTCACATTAGACAGTCTGCAATATTGAAGAATGTTGACATCCCACACTCATGCTTGGACTCACTGTAGTCTTGTTCTCTCTCCTCTCTCTCTTCAAACAATTTTCCCCTGCCTGACTCATACTCATCTTCATCACCTGTTCCCAGCCTCAATTTCCATCCTTCCCCTATCTGGGTACCTTCTAACCTTTAGAATGGAGCAATCTCTGGAATCCTTCATCCACCCTACAAGGCCTCCAGAAGATCACTGCCTTTTCTCAGCTCTTAGGCTATTCCCTAATGCTTCTATCACAGCATTTAGCACACTGAGTTGATTGTTACCTATCCACTTATACCAGGAGAAACCCTGGGAGTGAAGAGACCATATCTTATTCACCAGTGAGTGCCCAGTACATAATAGTCACTCCATAATATTTACTGAATAAAAAAATGAATGAGCAGCTTCTTTATAATTAGATATTTTATTAATTTAACACATTTGAGGAAAATTAGTGAAATTTCCATTTACTGTTTTTATATACTTATTCTTTCCTCCATTCTACTTGAAAACAACTCCCAAGAAAATTCATTCCTACATCCACCCCATCCCAAGGCATGTTCTAGAGCACAAGACCATGTTCTAGAACACAGGCCTTCATGTTGTTGTAACACAGTTCCTCAGACTGGGTGATTTTTGAACAACAGAATTTTATTTCTCACAATTCTAAGGCTGGGAAGTCTAAGATCATGGTGCCATCAGATTCAAAATCTGGTGAAAGGATGCTTTCTGGATAATAAAGCACTCCCTTGTGTGTTCCCACATGATGCATGGAGGAAGGCAGCAATCTGAGGCTTCTTTTAGAAGTGCACTTATTCCACTCATGAGGACCCCACCCTCATGACTTACTTACCCACCTCCCAAAGGCTCCACCTCTGTTACTAGTGCTTAGTGCATTGGTAATCAGGTTTTAATATACAAACATTTGGTCTGTAATAGTTATTTAGCTCTAAATTATAGTTAAATATACATACACAAATACCACATCTAAGTCAAAGCCTGAGATATGCGATATGAGTATTAACCCCAGGATGTAGCAGTTGTAGTAGAACTCTAGCCTGGGTTTGTGACTATGGGAAAAATCCACATTCTTCTTCTGCAGGCCTGGAAGTAAACTATTTTATCTTCTGAGGAGAAGGAATGTTTGCAAAGAAAGTTAACCATCAGTCAGCCTTTTCCGTCATTTTTATAATAATTCCTTTCCTTTAGCAAGACTACATAAAGCCAGTCTCCCAAGGCTGTAGGTGCAGTGCACAGAGGAGATGCTAATTGCACTTGTGCTGCTTGATGAATGTGTCACAAAACCTACATTTAGAGCAAAATGCAGAACAGACTGTAATGGCCATCAAAGTACTCCACTTACTCTGTCACAATAGTCTTTCTTTTTCTCTCATACTAACTTTTAAAATGTTCAGAAAGTGTAGTTCAAAAAAGTATTTCAATGAATGTTTTAGTGAGTAGACTAACATAATCATGAATTGGAAGAATTTGTAGTCTCATAAGGAAAATATCTTATGGAGAGGATTTTCAAGACACCACTTAATAACCATCTCCTGAATATTATAGTCCACATTCTCACTTTATTTAACCTTATGCATAACAGTGTCCAAAAATAAATAAATAAAAAGATGAAGAGAGATATTCTGTCTCTCATTCTTTAAAAAGATGATAAGTCAGTGTTTCTTGCCAATGTTCTAACTGGATGGGAAAATTAAATAATTGAATTTTTTGCATCATCTTTTCAAAGAATGAGAGACAGAGAAACAGAGAGAGAGAGAGAATATCCCTCCTCATCTTTTTACTTTTTTGGATGATGTTATAAATTAGGTTAAATAAAGTGAGAAACTAGATTATAATAATAATATTCAGGGGATGATTATTAAGTGGTTCTTGAAAATCTTGTCTATATGATATATTCCTTACAAGACCACAAATTTTCCAGTTAATGATTAGGCTAGTCTACTCACTAAAGCTTTAGGTGAAACTTAAAATACTGCATATTTGATAATATTAAGGAATTATAATTTGTGGATATGATATTTTCATTATGATTATGACTTTAAAATACCTCATCTTTCAAAAATACCTCAAATATTTAGGAATCAAGTTGTATGATGAATCTGACATTTCCTTCAAAATAATATAGGGGGATGCAAAATAATTAAGCAGACAAATAAAACAAGATTGCCTTGAATTAATCATGTGTGACAATTATCTTTGAGTGTTTCATCATGTTAACATCAACTTGGCATGTTTAAAATTATTCACCACATAAAGTTTAAACAAGAAGGTCTTTTTTTTCTCCTCAACTAGGATGGACAGTTCAAGCTGAGACAAAATAAATGTTTTTCATTTTCCTAAATAAAGTAAAATGTTCAGAGTGCCAGTTTATGGGACTCTATCTCTCTGGTATTATGGTAGCTTGTCACAATTGTTTAGATCTATCTTCTTTGACATTAATTTAATTAACTTCTCTTAACATCTACTCAACTAAATATATGTGTCTGAGAAGCATTTCATGTTTTTTTTTAGGATTGTGGAAAAGGGATATTATAGTGAGCGAGATGCTGCAAGTGCCGTTAAACAAATCCTGGAGGCAGTCGCTGTAAGTAAAAAATAACAGCAATCCAGGGCTTGGTTCTTCTTCCTTTTACAGAATCGTTAGTTGAGAAGTACAGACTGTAATAAGCTATCCAACGTTTTCTTTCCTATTCCTTGAATTTATTTCCTTACTGTTTTGCTGTTTTTTTAATTTGGTATGGAAGTGGAGAAAAGTTGAATGAGACAAATATAGACCCTGGAGCATAGAGATGATGGATTTTTCATTTAAGGTAAGAAAAGACTGAATTAGGAGAAAAAAATGTGGCAATTTTATTTTTTTAAGGAAGAAATACAAATTAAAAATTTGCACTGAGATATAAACTTTATAAAGTCATGATGGAAGCAAATGCTTACACATTTACATATATGTAATTTTGAGAAGCTTGTTTGGATTTCAGGTAATATTTGCCAGGATAAAACAGACTACACTGGTTAAAACCTTCCCATATGTTTAATGGTGTCTAATATATGCTGGGATGCCTTGGTTATTCATTACTGAATATAAACCCAAAACGAATTATTTCTGAACAAAGAGAACAGGGCCAATGGGAGGATGGTTATCAGAATCATTTAAAAAGACAAATCCATAAAATATGTCCAGAATTAAGATACACAATATTGAGCCGGGCGCGGTGGCTCAAGCCTGTAATCCCAGCACTTAGGGAGGCTGAGACAGGAGAATCGTGAGTTCAAAGCCAGCCTCAGCAATGGCGAGGTGCTAAGCAACTCATTGAGACCCTGTCTCTACATAAAACACAAAATAGGGCTGGGGATGTGTCTCAGTGGTCGAGTACCTCTGAGTTCAATTCCCTGGTACCAAAAAAAAAAAAAAAAAGATACACAATATTATTCAGAGTTAGCTATCTAACTAAAATTCAATACCTTGAGAAATCAGCCAGTGATACACATGTCCTATTAATTTTACCCACAGCAAAAACAAGAGGCGCAAAGGAAGGAGGGAGGGAGGGAAAGAGAAATAGAGTAGAAGGGAGAGAGGGACCAGTGAAGGACCCTGATCTCTAACTAACTTACATACCAGTGATGAAGAAGAAGAATCAAGCTTCACAATCTTTGCATAGAGCCACAGAAATAACCAGTATGTGTTCTAACCAAATCCATTATTGAACTATCAACACCAGGTTTAACTGACTTTATAGCTCAGTCTTTCTAAATAACATCTTCCTATAAAAGTATTAGGTGTTTTTGCTATGGTGAGGGATAAAACATTTGAAATAAGAGTAAACATCACTGGAAAGGATGCCACAAAATTTTACCGTAAGTATACAACACAGCTCCCGATGATACGAGTATCAAATATCAAGTTCATACTCTCACTATGCCACTTCATTCCAGAATTTTTTTTTTTATCACCTTGGTTTCCTGGACTTGCAAACTTGTGAATGATTTCAACTCTTCCATCCCCTTCTCTCCTCCCATCTACCTTTCCAACTTCATCTGAATCTTCCTTCAAGTGTCCATAAACTTAATCCTACTCCTCATCATGCTATGAATGTTTCTGGAATGGAATTAAAAAACAAAAAATTTCTATTTGCTTCCAGTTTCTATTCTTAAATATATCAGTCTAGAATCATCTCTTTCAATCTCTATTTTTGTCACTTCTCATTTCAGTAGTGGTAATTCATGTGTCTTTTAAATACCCATTTTAAAACTACACTTTTCCCTACTATTATTCACCATAGCTCACCTATTCAAGTAAACTTACTGGCTATGACCCACATCACTTTGTCCGAATCTGGCAGGCAGCAGTTAAGGGTACTTTGAGAGTCAAACAGAACTGAATTCAATTTATAGACATATGTGCATCACTAAATACCCTTGAGCCTCATGTTCTACTTATAAAATAAGCACACATATTCAAACTAATGTGGAAAAGATTAATTGAGACAATGTAAGGAAGTCACAGCAATGTTCAATAGAGAGGGCAAAAAAGAATCTTCAGACTTGGTACATTCATTTAAAGATTTATCTGATGTTGTGAATCTATTAAATATTCCTACTCCCTAAGTACTAAAATAAAATAAAAGCATTTGTGTGATCCTGTGTTCCATGATCTGGGTGCTGATTGCACAGATAAGAGCAGGTGTGAAAAGTCAACAGGCTTTGTTTACTGTCCTCTATGTATATTACACCAATACAAAGTTTTAAAAAGAAGAGTGCTGAAAACTTTGTATGAATGTGAAGTTATGAAAGGTCACCAACCTCATGTCAGCATGCTGTGTATGTGAATTTGCAATTGACCTGACCAGTCATGTACTTGCATGTTTTAAATTATATCACATACTGTTTTTCAGACAGATTATTTTTCTTCCTGGGACAAAAATGTGTTATGCTCTGATGCTACATGAGACAGCAAGCAGGGAATGTGATAGGAGAGGGACAGTTGCCCCTTGGGCTGGCTACTTTATGACATTCTACTGACATTATCTCCTTATGACATTCTACACACAAGATATTTCAGAATGGGGTAATCTTTAGAATGATTGTTCTGAGAGCTTCTGGTTTGCCTGTCAGTGCACCTAACAACAGCATGCACAAAGTCAGGAGGGGTTTACTGCAAAGACACAGTTATGTGAGGAATTCTGGCCAGGCAGCCTATACCCTTTCCCCATTGCCGCTTCTTTCTCACTATCTGCTTTCCTCTTGTCTTTTCCAACCAACTTTCTCTTCTTCTCAGACTCACAGAGTGACATATGGTCAATTTAACATTCCTGTGTTAGCATATTACAATAAAAACTCAAGTCTGAGTTTTCCTCAAAATGGATATAAACATTACTTGGTCTGAATTCCAAATTTCAGGGCAGAAGCTACATTTGGCTCAACTACATTTGGCTACATTTGGCGAAGTCAGACTGGCAGAGTGGATTAAAAAAAAGAAGATCCAACTATATAGTTGGTTACAAAAGACTCGTATTACAGGCAAAGAAATCCACTGATTGAAAATGAAAGGATAGAAAGAATAGTCCGTATAAATGAAGACCAAAAGCAAGCACGTATAGCTGCTCTCATATCTAACAAAGTGAACTTTGAAGATCTCTTGAAACAAAGGTCACTTCATGGTGGTAGAGGGAACAATCTAACAAGATGATATAATGATAATAAATATTTGTGCCCTAAATGTTGGTGCATGTAATTACATAAAACAAATAGACTCAGATGGACCCCACTACAATAATATCAGGTCATTTCAACATACCTCTCTCACCAATAGTTACATCATTCAAAGTACAAAATCATTGAAGACTCTTCAGAACTAAATAAATATAAATCACATGGTCCTAACCGATACCTATAGAATATTTCACCCAAGGAGAGCTGAACTCACTTTCTTTTCAGCTGCTCATGGAAACTTCACCAAAAGAGACCATATTTTAGGACACAAACCAACTCTCAATAAATACAAAAAAAAAAATCAATAGAATTCCTTGCATCTTATCAGAAGATAATGGAATTAAATTAGAAGTTAACAGCATTAAAAACCATAGGAATTACATACATACATACATACATAGAAATTGAATAAAACAGGTTTGAACAATGAAGGGAATTAAGGGAGAAATACGAAAATGTTTAGAATCAAATGAGAGTAGAGATATGCCAGAATCTGTGAGACATAATGAATGCAATTCTAAGAGGAAGGGTCATAGCTATTAATACCTGCATTAAAAAAGCAACAAATAAGCAAGCCAACAATGCATCTCAAGGTTTTAGAAAAACAAGGACAGATTATTTCCAAAATCAGTAGAAGGGAAGGAAATACTTAAGATAAATGCTAAAATTAATGAAATAGAAAATAAAAAAGAAATCCAAAGAATCAATGAAACAAAATTTTAGTTTTTTGAAAGGATAGTAAGATTGAAAACTCTTAGCCAAACTAACCAACAGAGAGAGAAAACCCAAATCAATAAAAGAGATGAAAAAGAGATATCACCACACACATCCCTGAAATCCTGAGAATCATTAGGGACTACTTTGAAAACTTATATGCCAATAAAATGAAATATAGAAGAAATAGGTAGATTTCTGAACACACACGGCCTACAAAATTGAATCAAGATGATATAGAAAAACTAAACAGACCACTAATAAGCAATGGGATAGAAGCAATGATAAAAAGCCTTCTAACAAAGAAAAGCCTGGGACTGCATGGATTCCCAGACCTTTAAAGAAGAATTAATACCAATGCCTCTCAAATTATTGCATGAAATAGAAAGGGAGACACTCCGAAATTCATTTTAGATGCATTTTTCAATGACAGTATGTTGTTTGCCATAAAAGCATTTGGGGTATGATTTCATTTTGGCAGAAGCCCTGATTATTTATCATGTAGGAACTAACTTTTCTGTGAACAGCTAAATCATTCCCCACATTCCCACACTTGGATTTTCTTTATAGCTGTTTTACAGTAGATATGTATAATTATTTTCTCATTCACTGATACAAGCATAGAACTCTTACAATGTTCCTTCTGTCTCTTTCCTCATGGTGAATGTTACTATTGTGCACCAGTTGTTGGCTAAAATTCTAGCATTCACCCTCTATTTGTTTACCTCATATCCCAATAATCTGAAATTCACAACATAAATTTGACCATTTTTCCTCATTTCATTTTCACTAAAGCCTGGTTTTAGTTGCCATCACCTCCCATTCAGAAGGCTACAAAACCTTCTAATTGGTCAGCATACATCCATTAACTAAAGTCCATTCCTTTTATGTCATTCAGAATCATTATTTAAAATACCAGTCTGCCAAGCATGGTGGCACATGCTTATAATCCCAGTGGCTTGGGAGGCTGAGACAGGAGGATTGCAAGTTTGAGGTCGGCTTTAGCAACTTTAGTAAGACCCTAAGTGACTTAGAGAGACTTTGTCTTAAAATTTGAAAAAAAAAAAAAAAAGGACTGAGGATGTACCTCAGAGGTAAAGTGCTTCTGGGCTCAATTCCCAGTACCCTGCACCAAAAATCATAAATTAACTGGATTGTTTCCATGCTTTTGCCACCAATAGCATACCATCAAAAACAGAGCTGGGCACTGTGGTGCACACCTGTAATCACAGCGACTGGGGAGGCTGAGGCAGGATGATGGCGAGTTCAAATCCAGCCTCAGCAAAAGTGAGGCACTAAGCAACTCAGTGAGACCCTGTCTCTAAATAAAGTACAAAAGAGGGCTGGGGATGTGGCTCAGTGGTCAACTGCCCCTGAATTCAACCCTTGGTAGCCGCACCCCACCCCCCAA
The DNA here is from genome assembly GCA_004024805.1 of Geosciurus inauris. Lineage (NCBI taxonomy): Eukaryota > Metazoa > Chordata > Mammalia > Rodentia > Sciuridae > Geosciurus > Geosciurus inauris. Next base: position 8,429 of record PVHX01025809.1, on the reverse strand, counting down.
AAGAAAAGAAATAGAATAAAATCGGAATTTCTTAACATATCTTGGACTATCATACACATCCAGGTTTCTTCCTGCCAGCTTAATCACACTGCAAACCATTTTTACTCTCCTTTTCTGTGCTCTGTCACATTGGCCTGTTTTTTGTTTCTTGGGTTTTTTGTTTTGTCTTGTTTTGTGTTTTTCTGACCCTCAGAAAGATCCAAGTTTATCCTCATCTCAAGGTACTTGTTTCTGTGCCTGCAATCACCTTTGATCACATCTTTTTGTGACTCACTTTCTTGTTTCTTTCTGGTCTTTACAGAAGTGTCACCTCTCTAGAAGGAGGTTCCCTGACCACTCTAGAATAGTGCTCACCACTACCTCCAAGCCACCCTCAATTCTTTCACCATGATTTATTGTCGTTGACACAATTATTTGAAAGTACACATTATTTTGTCCATGTTTGGAGTTCATTGTCTAACTCCATAAAGTAGGAATTTCGTGGTGTTCGCTCCTATTTCCAGTACCTAAAAGAGCACCCGAGGAAAGTAAATGCTCAATAATATTTACTGAGCAAGTAAATGGAAATGATCAAAGCACTCCAAGATAGCCACCATCTATCTCATCTTTCTAGATGATGACTCATATATTGAACATCTTTACTATTGTATTTCTATTCACTTTGTAGGAAGTAAAGTGTTATAACTTGTTCCCACTCATGAAATTATTTTTCTGCTCCCATATTATCATTTCATTCTTTTCCTGCAAGTCATAACTCACCTTCTTCAGGGTGTTTGTTCTGGTTATCTCCATTCATTTACATCAGCTCTTGACTCTTGATTTATCACAGTGAGCATTCTTTAATTTGTGATGTCTCAGGTAGCTGACAGAGAAAACTCTATTCTCATTCAGTAAATGAGAAATGGATGTTTTCAGCATCAGATTTTCCACCTATTGGAGTTACACCAATTAAGGTGAAAAAAAATGCCCAAGCAAGGATGCTCCAGATAGGAGTGCTCCACATAGAATAGAGAAACCAGAGCTCCTAGAACTCTATTCCAGGTCTGCAAAGATAAGTGGATTAATCTTCTGCCAGTCATGTATTTTTTAAGGTTATTTTACCTACTCACAAATCTCACATTCAGGAACTAGGCTATCACATTCAAGGCAAGCACTCTTTGAAGGAAGCTTTAGAAAAATCAAATTTTCTCTGGTTACTGCAACTAAGGGTTAATTTTTAAAAATTAAAACAATATCTCTAAAATTCCACAGGTAGAAAGCAAGGCAATTTCAAACTTGTGAGAAATGGCTGACATTTATAAAACAGTGTATTGTCAACTACAAAGCTATAGATAGCTATAAAAAATGGGACAGTTGGGAACTCTATGTAATCAGTGATACATCTCACATTTTCCCAAATCACACAGTTATAAGGCTATATCCAGGCTGGTTATTGAAAGCACAGAAGCAGAAAGCTGAAAGATTGAAAAGTTTTGTGGAAATATGTTACAGGTACAATTATGCCCTTTCTGCAACATATCTCACCATCCACCACTCACTCTGAATTCCACCCCAGTTCTTTCTCCATGTATTTTACAGTATTTATCCAACCATAACTTTGCTACTTCTGATTTAGGGGCCTTCAATAGCATTTGCAAAGTTTTTAAAGTGAATTTGAAAGGCGATTTCCCCTTTGGATCTGAATTCATTCTATTAGCCTTTCGAGGCAGACCCTTAAGCCTTCTTGAGTATTATTTCTTGAAATGAATTCCTGTAGTCTCAAGTCAAACAATCCAGGTCACTCTGGACATTCTGGAAGGGTCATCTTGCCCTAACACAATGTCACAATTAAAGGACCCTTTTCCAAAGACTTGTAGTGATAACTAGGAAATCTCTGACATCTCTTGCTGCTGCTACGACCTCTGGTTCTTGCCTTATGACCACTAATGTCTTGTTCTGCCTCTGTACCCCAAACATCATCATCTTGCTCACTTTCCCACTACTGGTACAGAATTTCTTCTCTTTTTTAGCTACAATTCTCTTTGGTATGTCTCAATTTTAAGGCATGAGTTTGGAGGAACTTGCACATATGGACTATAGTAATTTTTTTTAATACAAGTAAGTAGCTGGGTGCCGTGGCACATGCCTATAATCCCAGCGGTTCTGGAGGGTGAGGCAGGAGGATTGCAAGTTCAAAGCCAGCCTCAGCAACTTAGTGAAGCCCTAAACAACTTGGAGAGACCCTGTCTCAAAATAAAAAATTAAAAAGGAGTGGGGATGTGTTTCAGGGGTTAAACACCCCTGGGGTTCAATCCCTGGTGCCAATAAACAAACAAACAAACAACACAAGGAACTGATTGAGGACATATTAAATCTATCTGCTATCACATCACACAGATTTGTAGTTAGAATAGTGTTAGAACTGTGATATGGCCGTGAAGAGTTGCAAACAGAAGCACTGAGCCTTTTAAAATTATGGAAAATAATATTTGAGAAAAGAAAAGCAGGAAATGAACATGATATAAGGAATCAGGAAAAGATGAAATAGCAAAGGATCTTTTTGGGTAAAAAAAAATGTTTTTAGTCTATAACTCTTCTCCTAAGAAACAAACAGATTTCACTTATTAGAGAATGAATTGATATTGAACTGGATACTGAAGAACCAAAAGGGCAAAGGGGATCTCTAAACTATTGTAGAAGTGGCAGTGTGAGGAAACAGCTGCCCTCATACTGGGGAAACAAAATGAAGAGGTTGAAAATATTAAAACTTACAAGACTGAAGGAGATGCTCTGTGGATCTATGATGAGGACTCGCCCTTTGGTGCTGGTGTCACTGAGCTCAGCAGAACCCATGAGAATGGGACTCAGATCTCTGAGGATGATGCTCCAGCCAGCTGGAGCTACATTACTGAGGAGGGGCACTGACATTGGCCCAGTGAGCCTTGGGAAAAAAACATAAACTAGAATCAACAGCTTCCACAGAAGGACCTGGCACTGCAAGGTGAAGGAGTGCTTTAGGATTGCATAGGAATAACAAGCAGAAAAACAGACTCAAAGCAAACAGAAAGGAGAAATTCCCTTTATTCTCCTCCAGCTTCCCACCCTTTCTCCCTCATGCCCTCTTATGGCAGATCAAACAGAGTCTGCAGGTAAGGCAAATGTGACTTGAATTTTGAACCTCAGCATCATAAAGTGGACATTATAAAGGGGTGAGTTTAGTCAGGCACAATGGTGTGCACCTATAATCCCAGCAACTTGGGAGGCTGAGGGAGGAGGACCTCAAGTTCAAGGTCAGCCTTAGCAACTTAGTGAGACCCTGTGTCAAAAGAAAAAATAAAAAGGATGTGGCTGAGTGTAGAGTGTACTTGGGTTCAATCCTCAGTATGGAAAAAAAAAAGTGAGTTTAAATGTGAGAGATAATAGCTTAACAAATTGTACAGGAAGTTATTAAAAAATAAAAATACATTGTCGAATTTCCTATTTTTATTCAAAGAATTATCTAAAATGTTCATCATCTACTAAAGTACATGAGATAGTTATATAGGTCAATGAAATCAAAGTAAGAAAAACAACACTAACATAAATGGCCATCTGTATTAATTTTTTATTTTTTATATTTATTTAATTATTTATTTGGTATCAGGGATTGAACTCAGGGGTACTCAACCACTGAGACACATCCCCAGCCCTATTTTGTGTTTTATGTAGAGACAGGGTCTCACTGAGTTGCTTAGCGCCTCCCTGCTGCTGAGGCTGGCTTTGAACTCACGATTCTCCTGTCTCAGCCTCCCAAAGTGCTGGGATTACAGGCATGCGCCACTGCGCCGGGCTTACCATCTGTATTTAGTGCTGAGTATTGTGCTTGGTAGTATTTATACATTTAAGAAGCTTTGTATTGTTGAACTCTATGTGATTTAACAGGTTAAAGCCATCTCCCACTCTGACTTCTTATTCCTTGTCAGGAAAGCCCTTTTGGAAAGATGGAAAATGCCAGAACTCCATTTCCCAGATTGCCTTGCCTCTAGGGCACAGGCAACAACTGATGCTGCCCAGTGGATTCTGAGGGATAAGCTACTTATGAGTTCTGGGGAAAATCTACCATGAATAAAGGGAGACCCCTAAGGTGAAAGACATTTTTTTACTGCCAGACCACACTGGCATAGTTTGGTCAGCACATGATGCTGGGAATTGCTTTCACTATTTCATAATTAGGAGGAACAATATTAACTTGTGTTGAAGAAGGCAAAGAAAAAAGCAAAATAACACCACTGGAATATCTTGTAGAAGAAAATAATATTTTCTTAATATTTCTGTGACCTTAAGTTGTATATCCTATTACTTGAAACAATAAGATACTGAACTCCTTCTGGATAAACTTTTGAGTATATCCTAATAATGATTCTGTGGTATAATTTTCCATTTATCTGAGCATAGCACAAAGGATATACTCCTAGATTAAAAAGATTCTGGTCCTACAAATTTTCAAAAATTGAGTTTCACTGAATCTCTAGCACCTACACATTGCTAAATCAGTCGTAAGTACAATGTGAAGAGAGAATAAAGTTTAAGGATATTAAAACAGCTTGCTTCTGACACTTGCTCCTGACTATCATTCCTTCTTTGATCTGCTTACTGTCAGTAAAAAGGTTCTGTATATTTGATCAAGCAATGACAGTCTAAAATATAAAATATAGGATTTTTTATTATTTGTTTTAAACCTGTCAGTTTCTATGGTATTTGAATCTTTTTCTGGAGAAATCTGATCTCTTGTTACTCATTTGAACACTAGCCTCTAGAGAATAGATTTTAATTAATGCAAGGCTCACAGCATTGAATCACTATAATGAAAATTTTACCAGTAGAACCTAAACATGGTTGTATATTTTTACTAAGAATTGAAAGATCACAGCAGAAAGTAAATAATATTTCTATTCATATTCTAATATTTTGGTTTATAAACATACAGCACAGTAGACTAGTGCTCAATAAAAGCATACATATTTTATCAGAAAGAAAGTTTAGGTCAGAAATATGATCTACCTTCTCAGTTATAGCTCAATATTGGGGAATGGGAGATCTAAGAAAAATTCCTGGTTTGGAAAGAAGAGTATCTTTCTCCTTAAATGTTTCTGCACGTCATTTTCAGCAATGGTAATAATAATATCAAAAGTTTATCCAATTCTATCTATGTGGCCTCTTCTCTCTTGATTCTCAAGAGGGTCACAATAAATTATAGAGCACATATCTCGGAATTTTCCGATTATTGTGCATAAAATATTGCGGTGATGGTTACATTCTAAATACTTTTTGTTGTTTCAGGGCTTTGTAAATGTTGGATGATGTCAACAGGTCTATTCAACCATTACTGGTTCACTGGGCTGTGCCAGACTGTGTTCTGGACCCTAGGATACAAAAATCAAGAAGCTCACCAATACACTCGGCAGACAGACACAAAGTTCTAAAAGGGTATCAGTGTACCCAGTGACCCAAATGTACCAGAAAGGAGAAAGCTGTTCTATATGTCTAGAGAGAAACTAATTCAGAAAAATTTTGCCAGAGGAAATTGTAACTAAATTGGGGTTTTAAAGAAAAATTGTCAGACAGTATGAAGGAAAACAAATTCCAGGAATAGTCCTTTTCTACCACAAGTATTTATGGAACAAAAATGAAGTAAAAATGGTATTACTAGAAAACAAAGCACATATGGGGAGGCCTGGGGCTTGAGGGAGGGCAGGGACCCTGTCCTGAGGGGCTTAGGTGACTTACTAAAGAGGTCATGTGATTCCTATCAGAAGGAGACCTGGAAGGACTTTTGCCAGCAGATCATCACCCTGTAGACTGAATAGGATGAAAAGTCAGTGAGGCATTAAAATATCCAGTCAAGAATCTAACTTACCTTTCTTGGAAGAAAAACTTCAAGACTCAGATAAATGTCTTCACTTTTACAAAAGCCCATTAACATGTCATGAACATGCAGTTACTGAATGGGTATGACCTGATTCTCATTTGATGTCCTTGGATTATGATCTTCAGAAGGTCTTCCTTATCTGTCCTTCCAGGTATTAGTTGATTAGGGAATGAGAGTCACAGAATTATTAACATTGAAGAAGGATAATTGGGTAACCCCAAATAAGGATAAGGCATATTGTATAGTTAATGGCAGCATGAAAGAAGAGGAAATAACATAAGCATGCAGTGTCTTTGAGGTCAGGAAAGGTATGCTTTGTTCTATGTCCATAGATCTATAAGATTAATAGGAATAAAAAGAAGGGGAAAAATAATCAAGCTATAAGAAAATAAGATTTTAAGGGTCTACATTTTAATTGCATCTTAAAGCTGCTCATTCTAAGCAAATGTGCATAGCCCAAGAGAGAAAATATTATAATGATAGTTTTTATTTTATTTTTTTTCTAGTTCTGAGGATTGAACCCAGGGCCTCATGCATACTAAGCAAGTGCTGTACCACTGAGCTATAACAGCTAACCCTATGATACTTTTTTTAAAAAAACAAACCTTTCCCCAATTGATATTTTTGCCTATTTCCTTTCCTTCGTAATCCTAGCACTTTGGGAGGCTGAGATAGGAGAATCGTGAGTTCAAAGCCAACCTCAGCAACGGTGAGGTGCTAAGCAACTCAGTGAGACCCTGTCTACATAAAACACAAAATAAAATAGGGCTGGGGATGTAGCTCAGTGGTCTAGTGCCCCTGAGTTTAATCCCTGGTACCAAGGGGGGGGGGCTGTACTACACATATATGTAGTCTCTACCTCTAACATTGAATGCTCCGAAAAATTGAAATCCTGTGCAAAGAATTTTGCCATCCACAATGGGCTTCCTAACAGGACACTCTCTTCTTTGCACATATTCAGTTTATGTGGGACAGCCTCTACCTACCTACAGCCGGTCACAACAAAAAGGCTTCTAGCTGACAAGATTCCTTTGACAATGGTCCTCTTTTAAGAAAGAATTACTGTTGTTATTCTTTCATGAAATAACAAGAATTACTGTTGTTCCCTTTCAAACAACAGTAATTCTTTCTCTTTATGTGTATTTCTCCTCCAGGATGGTAAGGGAAATAAGGTTAACTTCTGGTTAATTATTCCTATATTTTCTTTCATTGATTATTTATTGAAGGATGAGGATGGGGTTATGAAACTTAATTCTTAACTCTCTAGCAATAGTTGTTTGCCAAAAAACTGAAATATTCCCTGACTTGAGGGCATGAAGCCCTATTTTGTATTATATGGAATGATGTAAATCTGATATTTTTGATGTCTTTGACGCATAAAAAAATGAATTTTATTTTGGGAATGGCCAATCCAGGAATGGTGGTGTAAAAAATCAACAGTTCTCTGAAATAATCAGGTAGGATATATTCTATTTCTGGGTCCGAATGAGAACTTTCATGTAATATTATAATATTCTGTTGTAAATGAAAGTTTAGTCTTATTATTATTAAATAATTGCATCACACTTCATAGGCATGGTAGTAATATGCAAAATGGAGGTGTTGGCATTTCCAAGTTAAGGAAGAAGTTACCTATTGGTGCTTGACTTCTTTTCTCACAATTTTTATTGTGTTCAGTGAAAACACATACAACAATTTCAGAGTTTCAACACTTGTGGGAACAAGAAGTATTTGCCAGCAAGCTTCCAAACTGTAAAAGGGATCACCATGGAGTAAAGTGAAGATAGATCCTAAGTCAAGACAGAGGAAAAAGCAGGAGGTGACTAGAGCACACTCACCATGTCCACTGAGAACTTTTATGACAGAGATGTCGCTAGCATCACCGTCTGACTTTATGTGAGTTGTTTTCTCTGAGAGACCATTCTGACTTCCTTGTTTTCCCGATAACTAAACTTGGACTTCAAGTCTCATGAATGTGAAAAAGTAGACTCAGAAAAAGCTTGAAATGGGACAACAGTTTTAGGTTAGGCGAAAAGCAGTTGGATCTTTGGAAGTACTACCTTGAAGAGCTGTGGACCCTCATGTAATGTTTTCATCCAGAGAAGATAGCAGATCACTCCAAATTACTCTTCAGGAATAAATTGCTCATAGTCAGGTGAAGTACCAGATGGGTCCTCCTCTATGCAGTCAAACCACAACTGTGAAATTTGCTAGAGGCTAGAAAGTGACTAGAGTAGCTTTATTGGACCTTCAGCACAGAATTAAGAGGTAGGCGGTGATGATTAGTTACAAAAGGAAATCTACTTGTCTCATCTGTTGATAGACGACGGAGAGTTGGATCAGCACTTTTTAAAATAAATTTAAGCAAAGAGGAACATCAATAATAAACACACTAAAATATAGCAAAATACAAAAGCTGAGAAAAGTGTCTTCACGATATAGAAGTAATTGCATACTTTTGGGAAAACATTAAAATGGTATACAGAAAGGTCTTTTAAAAGCATATACTTTGTTTATTCAAATGTTTCATGTACTTTGACAC
>PVHX01025808.1:0-21739 GCA_004024805.1 Geosciurus inauris | reverse complement strand
TGTGTGTGTGTGTGTGTGTGTGAGGGGGGGGGGCCTGGGGGGAGTGTGGGGGTGTGGTAACCAGTGTCGTGTATGTTGTATATATACATATATGTTGCACGGAAACACTCCCTGAGTGGGGAGAGGGCAGGTGAGGTGGCCAAAAGGGCGGCTCAAGTGAGCTCACTCTTTCCAATGAACCGTGGTGTGGCATTATTAGAAAGCCAAATCTCAGCTCCTTAGGACTTGTGCCTCCAGAGCAATCCCACTTGCTCCTTGATCATAAATCCCTGGTGGAAAGAAAGCAGCCACTAGGTTTTCGAAGGAACGTGTGCTTCAGGTAATGGCCCTGAGATTCATTCCAGTAGCATCCTTGCTGGTGCACTGGTGCCTTGCGTCATCATCAAAGCATAAATTGACTTGTCCAAAAATGTTTGCTCACTCAATGCTACGTGCCAGGCACTGTGCTAGATGTTTGGCTCCACCAGTGAGCAAACCATCCAAGATCCTGCTCACAGAGAAGGCAGGCATACGATACAATAAAGACAATAAGCAAGTTAAATGTCGTGTTAGAAGGTAATAGAATTTAGAAAAGGAAAGAAAAGCTACCATTCCTCTTCCCCTTTTCCTTTCTCTCCAGTTACAGCATTCAGAATGTCACAAAATATTTTTTCCAGCCAGGCGCGGTGGCTCACGCTTGTAATCCCAGCACTTAGGGAGGCTGAGACAGGAGAATTGTGAGTTCAAAGCCAGCCTCAGCAATGGCGAAGCGCTAAGCAACTCAGTGAGACCCTGTCTCTACATAAAACACAAAATAGGGCTGGGGATGTGGCTCAGTGGTCGAGTTCCCCTGAGTTCAATCCCCAGTACCAAAAAAAAAAATTTTTTTTCCTTATTAAAATTGCTCATTTTTTAGTTTGTTCATTATTGACATTTGATATTTTATATATTTTAATGTTTTGATGAATTGTGTAGTGTTAAAATGCCTTTGCATGTGTTCAGTGACACATTTCTTAAATTTTCCTTTCCATTCTTGTGTGAGGTGGGCAGAGAGAGGTATCCTTACCCCTGTGTTGTAGATGAAGAGTGTGAAGTTTATAAAGTCTTAGAAAAACTGGGGTGTCTTGACCTTTTCTCAGTGTGGATTTATTTAGGAAATATTTTTGGCAATTTCTCTGTGGGAAAAAGTGTTAGAAATTTCAAACAAAGGCCTTCAAATCTATGAAACAAACCTGGCTATTAATGTCATCTCTTGTAGGTACTTACCTGATGGGATGTTTCCTGTTCTGGGAAAATGATAGTTCAAAAATTTTTTTACCTAGATGTGTGTTTGATCTTCACTGTTGTGGCTTCTGATCCGGGGTATCCTCACAGGCCACAGGTTTCCTTAGACAGTGAGCAACCAACCCCTCTCATAATGCTGGGGGAAATTTTCCTATAACACAAAATTGGTAAAGTGCAAACTCTTTTTTTGCTTCCCCTTAGACTTTGATGAACTAGTGGGTTCTGCTCTATTCTCTTGCTGCTTACCTTCTGGGATTTAACATCAATGGCATCCTCTGGAAAGAGGTTCCATCCTTGAATGTAATCTAGGTAAGTTTTCTTGAAGGGACAAAGGGGCCACGGTCACACACCATCCCTAAAGTCCCTGGGGAGCATGCCTGTGTACTCTCAGAATTCAGTGGTCCTCCTTATGTATGGTTTCTAGTTCCCAGGTTTCTGTTATCTATAGTCAACTGCCATCTGAAAAGAAAAAGATACTGCATTCACATAACTTTCATTACAGTATGATTGTTATATTTTATTATTTTGAATCTCTTTCTGTGACTAATTTATAAATTGAATTTTATTATAGATATGTATGTATAATTAAAATTAAAACAGCATATGTAGGGGTTGGCTCTATCCACAGAGTTTAGGCTTCTACTGGGGGTCTTGGAACACATCCACTGTGGAGAAGGGGAGACTTCTGTATGTAATTTGACAAGCTCTACAGATGAATTTGTATCTTGGAATCCTTTTGTTTCACCATGCCCACCTCCCCAATGGACACTTTTCTCCTACTGTAGCAATCTGTGGCAAAGCTTTTGTCCCCATGTTGATCCTCTCTATGTAAGCTCCTGGGAGCTTTTTCATCAGCCAGCTGTGCTCAGCACCTGCAGCCTAATTTCAGTTTTGGTCCTACCAGGGGATATTAAGGAAGGTAAGTTTTCTTTTGTTGCTATTTGCAAAAATGCAATATGGAAATTTTGTAAATGCCTTTTTTGTATTTTATCTAAAGTAATCTAGAATCCTGCTCTTACCACTAGTGTGAAAAACTGGGGATTTCTATCAGTTCTCTTTTTTAGAATGTGCACCTAATACTGAATTACTTGCTATAGGTTAAAATTAGGCAGAGTATTTCCTTGGAGGGAAGATGGACTTTCAAATATGGGAGTCTTGACATTTTATTAATTGTGTGACTTTAACTTATTGAGTTTATTTCTTTTAATTTTAGTTTCTTTTTCTGTAACATGGAAGGAAAATGCCTCTTAGAAGTATCTTTAGGGGGGCTGGAATTGTAGCTCAGCGGTAGAGCGCTTGCCTCGCATGCGTGAGGCCCTGGGTTCGATCCTCAGCACCACATACAAAGCAATAAAATAAAGACATTGTGTCCATCTACAACTGAAAAAATATTTAAAAAAAAAAAAAGAAGTATCTTTAGGGATTCAAAAGGATAATGGAGTTAAAAACCACAGTATGAAGGAATGGAGGCCACTTTGAGAAGGAATCATAGTCCTAAGATCTCCTATCTCTTTGCTCTAAATAAAAAGGATATTTTTATTTAGATAAAAATATCTAAAGGATAGCCTTGACCTCTCTAGACAAGACTTCTCCAGGTGAATAACAAATTAATCTGACAGTCAGCACCTGGTTCGAAACAGGGACTCCACCATTAGAGAACATACAGAACTACATCCAACACTCCACACATTGCCTCCTTGCTGAAATAAAGAATAACTCTGCTAAGGAAATAAAACTGAGGTGAGGAAAGCCTACAAATAATTAGGAAAAAGAAGATGGGAGTCAGATTGAACATGCTGTACTATCAAAAACATAGTAAGCTCCATTAACTTTGTGTGAATAACTAGATGAAATACACTCTGAGGATTTAAATCACAAGCAAAGTGGAAATTGCCCAAAGAAGTGAATAATTTCTTGCTAGAGCCTTTCATAAATAATTATAGTTCATCTCTGCTGGATATTTCCTGTCTCATTGTCATCAACAAAGTTTTGACTTTACCAACAAGCCATGCAATTGTGTTCTTAGGATCTTAAAAAAGCTAAGCACTTAGCATCCCCTTAGCATTATTTCTTAAATTCTATTTGCATCCAGAATATTCTGAGGAAGCCCAGCAAACGAAACAAAACAGAAATAAAATTATAGTTAATTTTGAGGACTTGTGCACCTGCGATGATACTAATGACCCTTTTCAGTTACATTTAGCTTTCAATGTGCTGGGAACACATAGGCAATAAAATCTCTGAGACAAATCTGTCTGGTCTGACAGAGTCCAACAGAACAGAGGTGGTGGGACCCCCTCAGCAGAACATTGCTACTGAAGAGAGCAAATCTATGCTCAGGGTTACTTAGGTACCTGCTGGATAGAGTGAAGGGCCAATTGTTGATTTGCATATGTGATCATTTTTTTGAATGGCAGAAAAAGAAAAAGAAATGCATACATAAAAATTCGTGTTTCGACTTTTTCCCTGATTCCAATTGATTCATTCTTGACGCACATGAGGTAGTTGTCTTTCATTTCAAAAGCACATCTGAAATGCTGAAAAGGCCTTGGGAGTCAAGGCCACACTTCTTGGATGTCAAGGCCTCCCCACCCAACCCCAAGTTGGCTCAGCTTCTGCCACAGCCCAGCTGAGCCCAGTGCCTGGCCACACTGTCCTTGCCTCTCTTCTTGTGGCTCCCTCTGCCTGAGATTCTCCTCTCAAAATCATGCTGTTTTTCCAAGACCCACATGTGCTGACCTTTCTTTGGGGGACCCTCTTCCACCCCTGAAGTTGAGTTATCCTCCTGCCCTTTGCAGTGACTCAGAATGTGGCACCTACCATATGGAGCCAAATGTTTTAGTTACTTGGCAACCTCCCTCACCAGGTATAGACTCCTCAAGGACCAGGACTTGTCTTTTTCATCTCTGTAAGAGAGTCCTTTGTAAGTGAGTCTCCTGGGGCTCCAGGCACTAGGAGAGTATTTCTACACAGGGAAGACAAGGTAAAATGCTGGCTGATCCACCTTTTCCTCTCTGTTTAGATTCTAGTGATTCATAGTAAACTGGAGCGAGTTTGTTATGTTTAAACCCTTTGCTACTTTTGAGTTTTTGCTGCAGTATCACATTGTGTCCTAGTCTTAGCTTCTAAAGAGTGTTTATGCTTCTGCAGACTAAGAGTTCAGGCCCTGGAAGACTGTGCCATATTATGTCTTTCATTTCAAGCCCTATCCATCAGATTATATTTTCCACATCGACTTTCCCCTTACAGCCAAAACTAATGCTATGTGTGTTCAGATTCAGGGCTGAGTTTGTAAGAAGGGCCCCCTTTGTGCAGTAGGCACTGGATTGGAGTGTGCCAGAGGATTCCAGATTTGTCACTGCTCTGGACCAGGCTTTTGGTTGGTGCCTAGTGAGGGTGGTTGCTCCTGCCAGCCAAGGACCCTGCTGGAAAACTTGCCAGAGGAAGTGTTTGCTCTTCTTAGGACTTTTACGAATGGTTTTTGTGTAGTTCAGTGTGGATCGGTAATTTTCCAGTTAGAGCACCTCTGCCAGGTGGGCAGCTTCCTTTGGATTTGTAGAATGCCCTCAGATGAGATTCAGGAGCAAGTAAGTTGCTCAGTCACTGTGGATGTTTGGGTACCAGCCATAGTAGAAGAGAGGGGGCCAAGGGTCCAGGAGAGGACCTTGAGTGGGCCAAAGAATCCAGAAAGATAGATGAAACAAGGTTCTAACCAATCAGATACCTAAGCAACAGTGCAGGACCTGTGGCTACCACACATACTGATCTGATCCATAGTATTGAAGGATGGAGGATTTGTTGAAAACCCATCTGTTTAACTACTGAGGTTAGGGTGATCTTGCTGGTGTATTTCCTAGTTAGGCAATAAATATTTATTTTAAAAAAAATTTTATTTTGTGGTACTGCGGAGCAAACTCAGGGCCTCATGCATACAAGCAAGCACTCTGCCCCTGAGCTATATCCCCAGCCCAATGAACTACACCTTTAAAAAGATAACATATGCACATACATAAACACATGCATAATGATAGTTTATTCATATTGAGCTTGAGATTATTTATATAAAATATTCTGTCTTCACAAGAATCCTACAACATAGATCTTATTATTACCACTTCATAAATAACCAAAATGAGGTTTAAGGGATGTCACTTATTTTACTTGTATACCAATATTTTAACTGATGGCTTTTCCAAGCTGGTCTATTCCTTTGTTTTTCCAAAGACTGAAAAAAAAATATGAAACTTTTCAACAATTTTGATTTCCAGTTTGAACAAGGAAAAAGGTGTTTAACATATTTGTTAGACTGGGTGGGGTGGTGTATGCCTGTAATCCCAGGGATTTGGGAGACTGAGGCAAGAGGATTGCAAGTTAGAGGTCAGCCTCTGCAATTTAATGAGGCCCGAAGCAAGTTAGCAAGATCCTGTCTCAAAATTAAAAAAAAAAGAAAAGGTTGCTAGAGAAAAACTTAGTTGGGAGAACTGATACTCTCAGAGATGTGAGTGTATGGGCAACAAATATTTTCTCTAAGAAAGAGCTGTTATTCTGGAATGCAATACATGCAAATTAGGATGTCTGCAGGGTTGACAGCAGTTTTCCCAATGTCCATGTCTGTACTAATGCTTTGTTCCTATTAGCTGAATTGTACAGAAGTCACTGGCCAAAGTCAAATAAGTAAACTTCTCTTTCCTGTAAGTGTGGCACTGAGAGACACCTGATTGAAAGTCCAAGATGCCAAGTTAACTCATAGCATGGAAGAGTGGCCTAGACTGCCTGCTCCCAAGATATCCGAGAGTATTGTTCTTTCTGTGTCTGTGGAGGGCCTGATGCTCCCGGTAGTTCCCCAATCCTGAGCTGGGCTGGTGCCTCACTAACAGGCATCCCTGTATCATCTGAGCAAGATGTGGTCAGATGTTTTTGCTGTTTCAATCCCTCTTCTGTTGTTCCAATACCTTTTCTGCCTTGAACTTTCCTGTCCACTGAAGGGACAGTAATTGTTTCCATCTTTATGGGTTGAGGGGTGGGCCTGGAGGCCCAGGAGGGGCTCCTGCACCTGTTCATGTTACCATGATTTTTGCTGAGCAACTTCTGCCTCCTCTTTCCTGTCTGCTATTGCTGCCAGGCCTGAAACTGAAAGGTGTGATATCTGAAGTGAGGCTGAAGGTAATAGATGGCTGGGACCAAAGGTTGTAGGGTGAGGCTTTTCTCTTCCTGGCTCCCTGTTGGCTGTGGAAGGAGGAAGAGAATGGCCAGCTCCCTGCAGAAGTAGAGAGTGTGTACATAAGAAATGTAGCGTGTGTGTGTGCATGCGCATGTATGTGCACAGGCACACTAAGGACCATAAAGCTCATCTCAGCATTGGCAAAATGGCACAAGCACCTGAGAATAAAGAACTCGTGATTAGTAGAAACACCTTGTAAAAATATCTGCTCGTGAAAACCTAGGTCTCTGAAATGTAAACACTTTGCCAAATCTGCAAGTCTAGAAAATAAACTTCCTGAATTTATCATCCTTAAAAAGGCACCCTAGAGCAAGGGGGAGACTCAGGAATAAGTTTACACAAGCTAGAAAAAGAGTGAATAGAAATGACCTCCTGGGAAATTAGATATGACGATTTCACAGGAGACTATAAGAGAAACTGAGGGAAGTATCAGTAGCGCAGAACACCTGTGATCATGCAATCAAGGGCAATAAATAATGTAGATTTTGAAGTGATAAATTATGACAAGCCAAATTGGTGGATGTAACTAGACTTACAAGACTAGGAATTGAGTCCAGTCAAGCAGATGTTAAATGTTTAGAATTTCGGAAAGCACTTAGGGTGAGCTCTCAAAACATTTGACTTGCAAAATTAGTTCAGATTGATTTGGATATGAACATGCTGGAAATCAGACAACAAACATGGGCTCTGGTGAGATACAAGGTGCCCATATGAAAGGGAGATAGGAGAAGAAGGACAAAGCTCTTTACAGGAAATACTTCTTTATGTATCTTTATTTGATATCTATAGGGAGCTGATTAGTTTTTCCTAAATTGTGAGGGCATAAAATAAAACAGAAACAAAGATATGCCAAGAAAAAGAAATAAACACATTAAGTTCAGGTTAAAAAAACAATCTGGATATTTTCTGTGCTGCAGAGACCCAGGAATGCAGTGATGCAATCCTAATCATCCACTCATTCCTCCAGCCCTTGTTCCTGCCTCCTGTCAGTCAGGTGCTGTTCTGGGGCTGAGCACAGTCCAAGTATACACAGCCTCTGCCCTGGGGTGCCACTTGATGCTCCAGAACATCAGGAGGGTGGTCTGGAGGGGATAGGGAGGATCTTGCAAAATAGGAAAAGCCTTAAGAGGTAATAATCCTCACTGCTCATGTGTAATACTTTGTATTTCAGAGAGCACCTTACATCCTTTCTTGGTTTCTGTACCACTTTGGGCCAATAGTTCTTAATGCTATGATCTAAATATTTGTGTCTCTCAATATTCATATGTTGAAACTTGCATCTCCAAGAGCATGGTATTCGGAGGTGGGGATTTTGGGAAGCAATTAGGTCATGGGGCTGAAGCCCTCATGAATGGGATTAGTGCCCTTCATAAGTACTCCCAGTCTTGGGGTGGGGGGCATCCTGCCCCTTCTGCCATGTGCGGTTAGAGTGAGAAGACAGCTGTCTTTGAGGAGGTGAGTCTTCACCACCAGACACTGAATCTGCCTCCATCTTAGACTTTCCAGCCTCTGAAACTGTGAGAAAAGAATTTCTGGGGTTTTTTTTTCTGATATCTTTTTTTTAAAAATTTTTTATGTGATGCTGAGGATCGAACCCAGTACCTCACATGTACTAGGCAAGCGCTCTACCACTGAGCTACAACTCCAGCTCCTCTGTTGTTTTTAAGCCTCTGAATTTATGTTATTTTGCTGTAGCAGCATGTCCTCAGCCTCTCTTATCACTGGTTTCTTTTACCCCAGGCCTTAATTGTCAGTGTCCCTGAGGGGACTGTCCCCTGCTCCCCTTTCCTTCACTCTACAATAGTGCTAATGATTTACTCTGCTGATGGCTGAGAAGCTCAAGAATTGGAAGGGTGTGGGCTTAGGGGTGGAGAGGAAAGGTACTGGAGAATTTTAAAGGGATGGTGTTTGAAGTTGGAAGTTCCACAGGTGATTCTGATAGCCTGCCTCTGTGTTTTAAGAACCACTCCTGTATCCAGGCTGATGCTTCTTGTATTTCTAGCTGATGTCTTTGCTGAACTCTTCTTTGCTGAACTCTTTCCTGATCTACTGACCAGAGTTCTACAGGGACTTTAGGCTTGGTTGATTGACTACAACTCACCCAGATTTCCCAAACCAAACTTACTGGTTCCCGCTCTCTCCACCCCAACCAGGAAATTGGTTAAATTCTTTACTCATTCCTTCCCCCTCACATCCCCACTCCCCAGGGCTCGCAAGCAATCTCCAAGCCCTTTCAGTGATACCTTTAACAATCTCTAGAATATGCTCACTTCCCTCTGGTCGCACCACCACTGCAACAGGCTCCTACCTTATCTTCATGCTCCTAGAACTAAGTTCTCTAATATAGCCATTAGAACAATTGTCCAAAACCAAAAATTTGCCTGTGTTACTCATTGCGAGCATAGACAGAGGGAAGAGTGTGTGGCGCTCTTTGCTACGCAGCCTCATCTTTTGCCAGAGCCACTCTATCATCTTCCCATTGACGTCTGTACTTTAGGTGTACTGCTGGAGTGAGTTGTTTCTCCTCCTCCTTCTCTTCCTCTTCCTCCTCCTCTCTCTTCCTCTCTCTTTTTTTTTTTTTTTGGTACTGGGGATTGAACTCAGGGGTGCTTAACCACTGAGTCATATCACATCCCAGGTCCTTTTCATTTTTTATTTTGAGACAGGTCTTACTAAGTTGCTTAGGTCTTCCCTAAGTTGCTGAGGCTAACCTTGAACTTGGGATCCTCTTGCCTCAGCCTTCTGAGCTGCTGGGATTATAGGCATGTGCCACTGTGCCTGGCTGTTTCTTCTTTATCTCCATAATCCCTTGCACTTACACCTCCTACTAGAGTATAAAAGCTCTTTGAGGGACAGACTTGTTATACATCATTTTGCATTCAGAGCCTAAACTACAGCAGATGTTCAGTTAATGTTTGCTAGATAAATGAAGGAGGCATGATGAGTCCACTTTTCAGGTGAAGGACTGGAGGTTAATACACATAACTGAGTGACATAGGGTGTCTATGATCTAGGATTATTCCGAAAAATCATGTGTTATGCTTGGAGAGATCCTCCAGATACACACACATTGGAATTGAACACGGATAGCCTGAGATATTGCTTTCCAGGATTTCCTCTTTTTCTGTTTTGTTACAGAATGGCAGCACTCAATGGCCGCAAGGGAATAAAGAGCAAATGTGACTGATGAAGGAAGAAGTGGACTGAAAATTGGGGTCCACTGACAACTCTCTGTGTGCTTCCCTTTTAGCACTTAGCTACTCTCAGTTCCTGTCTCCCTCTCCATAACATGTATGGGTGGATTACGTGATGTTTGAAGTTTTGTTTTACTCTGTAATTCTGTCATAGTACATGTGTTACAGTGCACTTTAAGCTGCTTCATCCTTAAAAGGCTCAGTGAGCAACCAGTGAAATGGTATATTCTGAAACTTGATAATTCTTTGGCACAGACATCTTGAATGGTAGGCCACTGTTGGGCACACCTGGCTGGTCTCAGACCCAGATGTTTTCCCTAATTCTTGACCTTTCATCAGTATTGAGGATTCTTGCTGCCACTTAGTTCCCATCTACATACACCCAACTGGTTAAGAGGAACCTGACACTAGATGGAACCAGTTTTAAGTATGTAATGTAGTATAGACACCTCTCATAGGCAGCCTATCCCAAGGGTCTCTACCAGTCATCTTATCACTATAACTGTCTATACGAAATTCCCTGACCTACATCTTCTAATGAAGAAAGTACCCCAGGCCAGTCCAGCACAGGGGCATGTTCAGTTCCACAGAAAAAAAATCTTCTACTCTTACTGCCACCAGTTACCTACGACTGCACTAGAGGTGGCATCTAAACACAAGCAAATGATAGGCTGGTTAAAATCCTGCCGAAAACTTAGCTATAGCAATAATCAGGCTTTTGAACTGGGAAATACTGAGAGAATGGGACAATGAACCCCACTAGGAGACAGTAGATGAAAGACACAAGAGAGAAGCCCTGAGGTAAAGTGAGAAATGTGGAGTGTCATGGTAACTAAAGTTCTGAAGGAGTAGAATCTAAGTTTGTAAAAGTTCAAAGGACACAAAGGAGCCCCTTAGGTATGAGAAATCCAATGTGGAGTAAGAATAAGTAGGTCAGAAAGAAGAGAACAGAGTGGACAAGCAAAGGCAGGTCAGAGGGGTCACACATAGTCCTGGTCCTGCATCTGGAGAGTTGTGTCCTAACCAGCACAATCTTCTGATCCAAGTTCATGCTCAGAAAGGTCTGGTCCTACCTCAAGTCTTGTTTTTCCTGTGAGGTTCTTTCTTTGGGCTGTATTCTTAAAACAACCATTCCTTCCTCGTTTCTTATGGTAATTAAAAGAGCCTAATGTGACACCATAGGGCAGGGCCCCTTATTTTCTGACTCACTGGCTCTGGCCATAGGCATGCAGGTGTCCTAGTATCTGGGTCACCCTTTCTCCACATTCTTGTAACATTTTCATTTGCATAGCATAGCTCCTTGGAGAGTCAACAATCAAATCCCCACAATTTGATTCTTAAGGAAATATCTAAATTGACAGTCCGGAATTTAGTGTTTATGAACCCCAAGGAAACCCTGGGTGGTCTTTAGGGAAGTCAGGAAACCCTTCAAAAAACTGTGTGTGATAACAGTGTGTGTGTGTTCCGGGGAGGGATATTCTTGGGGAGAGGGTCTTTAACCACCTTCTCAGAGTGATCCGTAACCAACCCCCCATGAAGTTAAAGGGCCTTCATTCCTGAGGCCAGAGCTCAGACTATAAGATCAGGAGGACTGTGACTGAAACCTCAGTTGTGTGGCTTACCATCTGGGTAGCCTTATTTTTTTTTTTTCAGCTTTGGTCAGTATTTTTTCTTTAAATTTATTTATTTTAATTAGGTATACATGACAGCAGAATGCATTTTGATTCATTGTACACAAATGGAGCACAACTTTATTTCTTTGGTTGTACACTATGTAGAGTTGCACCATATGTTCAGTCATACATGTACCTAGGGCAATGATGTCCATCTCATTCCACCATCTTTCTTGGCCCCATGTCCCCTTCCCTCCATTCCCTCCCCTTTGACCAAAATTCTTCCATTCTTTCCATGCCCCCTCCCCCATTATGGATCAGCATCCACTTATCAGAGAGAACATTCCTGCCTTATGTTATTTGTGTATGAAACAAGTCTAATGCTATTAGCACTTATACCTATGAGGGCTAGGAGGATCGAGAGACACCTCACCTAATGTGCTTAGTGCAGCATATGGCATTATAGCAAGTTCTTAGTGATGGTAGATGTTATATTTTTATTGTATTTAATAGATGTAGATGTGATTCATTTTTCATTTACTGGATTTCAAATTCTGGATATTTATATTTTATTATTGAATATGATCTTTTTTTTAAAAAAAGAATTTTGAGATTAGGGGAAAGGCCCAACAATCAAATATAATTTTTCAAAATAAAATTTTATTTTGTTGAAAGCCGAGCAAAAAATGCTATGAAATGGGTACTTATACTTTATAAAATTTATAAATGTACAAAATACTAATGACCTAAAAGGATCTCTTTTATACTGATGAGCATGATTTAATATACTATCATGATTATTAATAAAAATTAGATGAATTTAAAATTAAACTGCTCATAGTTTGGTGAAATATTGAAATGACTGGACTTTTCACTTAACCTGAAGAATTATTACCACTTAACACATATACATTTAATATCTATTGGTTCACTCTGGAGAAATGGCTGTGAAACCAAGTGTGTTCACCAGAGTTTCTATGAATGTTTCAACATGGTTCCTCTTACTTGATTATATTTTTTTATTCCTGGTAAAAATCCATTATAAAGGCATATTTTTGGCATAGGAAAATGTGTGACCCACAGTAGTTCAAGCCTCTGACCAGCTGCTTCGGAATAAGAGCAACTACGGTTACATATACTTTATTGGAATAGAAGTTATTGTGATATTCTGCATCCAAATAAGAGAAGGGAAGGTCACCATTCTTTCAACTTAGTTCAGTCAAATACCACATAAGGGGATCAGAGTTCCCTGAGACCCACCTGGACTCAGATTTAGTAGACCATGGGGCATGAGTCAGCTGTGGTCATCCAGCTGGTTCTAACAGGTCACTCCTGATGAGGCCGCCATTGGAGAAAATAAATCCTGAAAATTCCTGATGGGAGGCCTTTGACTTTTAATTTGACAGGTGGTTAGTCAGGTGTATGTGAATAATCATTACACAGGGAACAGCACCAGCAAAACAAAACCCAACCCAACTCGTGAATGTAAAAAATGTCTTGTTTCCAAAATAATGATGTTCTGCCTGCCTTTGGAAAGGGAAGAAGCACAGTGCTGAAGATCATTATTTGCCAATGCAGCACAGTGTTCTTATTCCAGAGAGTGGGAGAAATAAAAGAAGAGAATTTTCTGGCTTTCTTCCAATCACTTAACTTCTGTTGACTGAATCCATGATCTGCAGTTGCTCTAGGCCACAAAGGTATTTGGCTGGACTCCATATCTATGTGTAGGGATAAAGTCCTGCCATTTGCAGATTGTGCAGGTAGGAGGAGTCATGACGAGGATGACAATAAGTGAGATGATGGTGTTTTTAGTTGGGTGTTTTCTGACTTTTTGATGGATATCTGTATATAAATTGTTTACCTAATAATCTCAAGTATATTTTAGAAGTGGGCTGTCTTATCTCTGAGAGAATATTCCTTGTATCAGTGTCCTTCAGCTGCCCTTGGTCATGCCCAGACTTGGGTCCAGTGGCCAGCATTTTGCATAGATGTAAGGCTGTTGCATAGCAACTCTCTATCCAAACATGCTCAGAACTGATTCTGACCCTTGTCCTGATCTCTCTCAAGACAATCCTCAGGTAGGACACTGTATTACCATGGCACCTGGCCCATGGGGGCAGCTGTTAGATACTCTGAATGTTTGGCTGCTTTTTATTAATGAATTACATGAATGGCTTCTTCATGCACAGAGCATCCTCCTTCTCCCCCCTCCCCACTTTCATCTTCCTTATTTTTGTGGGACAGAAAGGATTAAGGAATTTGGAAAATTCCTTTCTACATTACTAGTAGTTATTTTTTTAAATTTTTTTTTAGTTGTAGATGGACACAATATCTTTATTTTATTTATTTTTATGTGGTGCTGAGGATTGAATCCAGTGCCTCACGCATGCGAGGCAAGCGCCCTACCACTGAGCCACAACCCCAGCCCATTAGTAGTTATTTTTTATTCCATAGAAGACATGAACATTTGTATAATTTCAAATAGTTTCCAGCTCTGATCCTTGATTTTTATCCTTTTTCTATAAGGATCTCCTGTTGGGCTGACTCATCCCTAACTTTATGCATGCGAATGAGACCCTTAAAGAAGTCAAGTAGAAATTATAGAACCTTAAGATTTGGTGCCAAGCCTAGGATTAAATGGCACGTAGAATGTGTATAGTTGTTTCTACAAACTTAACTCCAGTGACAGAGGTGGGGGTTATGTTGTGTGACTGGGTCTATTTAGCTAAAGTGGAACTCAATTTCTCAGAATCTCTTTTGCTGTATGGCTTCAGGTAATGTCTGGGAATGAGAGACTTGAGCAAGATTTGGAAGGTGAAGGTGAAACAGCAGTCATATTTTTCCTCCTGAAGGTGGGTATAAAGTTCTAAGCCCAATGGCGGGTCACATAGGTTAATGTTAGATCTGCTGTCTCACCTGGTGGACCATAATTCCTCTAGCAACCACAAGATCCTCCTTTGACTTCTCTGAGTCCTGATCCAGGTGTAGATACAACACCATGGTAAAGTGTGTTGACTTTACCATGCAGGTTCCTGATCATTGAGGCTGAAGGTGATAACCACATCATCAATTTGTCTTCATGGGTTCCAGTTTATTCTCTCAGGTTCTATCTTGTCCCTGTTCTCTTCTACTTCATGTCCTGTTTTCAGAGCAACTTCATGCCTAGTACCAGTCATGGAAATCATAAATTCTACCCCCATAATGAATCCTTATTTTATATCACTCAAGGAGATTTTGCTTCTCTAATTCTTGCTCAATATACCTATTCTTATCCTCAGTGAATTCCAGAATCCCTTTCAAAACAGTGGCCCTGGAATTCAGATGTTACTTATACTGTCTTGGGGACCACCAATCCTAGTGGGAGAAGGTGTGAAGTTTCATTCCTGTAGTTTATCTGGTATATTCATTGAACATGTAAACTTGATCTTGTTTTATGTAACTCAAGCATATTATCCACAGTAGGGGAGTAGCTAAGGCTTACAGCGCAAAAACAGTCCTTAGCCATCAAAGAGGCTGATTAGAGAGGGCAAGCATATATGCACACAGGTGCAGATATTAATGGACTGATTAAACACCTGAGGATATACAAGAGGTGAAAAAAAGATGAGGGTAGGGTGGAGTAAATAAAGATAAACGCAAATTATGTGTATAATAAATGTTTGTTGGATGAAGAAAACATGAATGGTATTTTGACATTTTAAATAAAAACAAATATAATAATATCAAACAAGAACATAGACTTATTTTTAATCTCCATTTTTTATAATATCCCAGTATCATTATTTTCATTTTCAGATAGTATTCCTTTCTTGTTTTTTTTTTTTTTTTTTTGCTTGTTTTCAGTTATTTTCCTTTTTTTAGGGGGGTATGTATTGGGGACTGAACCTAGGGGTGTTTTTCAATGGAGTTACATCCTCATCCCTTTTTATTTTTTTAGTTTGAGACAGGTTGCAAGGCTGGCCTTGAACTTGAGATCCTCTTGCCTCAGCCTCACAAGTTGGTGGGATTAGAGGCATGTGACACAGTGCCTGCTCAAATGATATTCCTCATATTAGTATCCACTTGTTATATAGTTGGAATCATAGTGCAGCAGAGTTTTGTATTTTCTTATTTTTTCTATATTTTTTTGTTGACCTGGATCTCAAGGGAGGCTATGACTACTTTTTTTTTTGGTACTGGGGATAGAACTCAGGGGTACTCGACAACTAAGCCACATCCCCAGCCCTATTTTTGTGTTTTATGTAGAGACAGGGTCTCACTGAGTTGCTTAGCACTTTGCGCCTTGCTGTTGCTGAGGCTGGCTTTGAAATCGGGATTCTCCTGTCTCAGCCTCCCAACGTGCTGGGATTACAGGTGTTTTCCACTGCACCTGGCTCTAAGACTATTCTTATGGAGATTTAAACCTCTATTCAAAAATGTGTTGTTTTCAACTTCAGCTCCTGCTTGGAATGTTGGGTTCTGAGAAGCACCTGAGCTGTTTTGGGAATGGGTGTGACAAAAGAGAGCTCTGGCAGAGCGTAGCCAAGGTGAATTTTCAGAAATGAGAGCTGTTGTCAAGGGAACTGCTGGACAAATGTTTAGGGTATAAACTTTGCTATCGCATTTAAAGTTCTTGCCACAGTCGTTGCTGACTGGACTTGAAATCTGAACAGCTCCAGTTAAGACAGAAATGTCCTAAGGATGATGGACATGGTCTGGCAGAGGGCATTGTCAGGGACAACAGAGCAGCTGCCGGAGAGGAGAGAAGGAAGCTGCTCATGCCCAGTGACCAAGAAGAGCATGGAATTCTGGGGTCTGTGACTTTGAGTGAGAATTAACTTACTACTAGGAAAATCATTGCTGTGGAGATGCCAAGCTGTCTCTCTACCTGGTGCAAGTGTTTTGTAAAGGCTGGCTGAGCCCAGCCTACTACATACACGTTTTAAGCACAAGAACACAATTAAAATTAAACATTACATCGAATTCCAGGGCTCTCAGTTGATAAAAATAGAGCTGCTTTGGTTGAGTTTGGGAAGAGATGACAGAATTTTATATTGCTTGGCCTTCACCTCACCCATACCCTCATCTCTACCTCATTAGTACTGCAGTCCCTGAGGCTCATGCAGTTATCAGAAAAATAGCCTGAAAAATATTAGTTTAGAACCACTTGAGTTCACACATAGGTCTTATAAGAGGAAATTTGAACATTTAATTTGTGAATCAGATATTTTGCGTTTTTTTTTTTGTCTTCATTAATCTCTTAGTGGTAATAATGATATTATAATAGCAAAACCTTCCATCACTTCTACAATGTACCAGTTCTGTTTCAGGCACTTTACATATAGCAACCCATTTGTACTTTTGAACAACCCTATGTGAAATTAATTCAGTGATTCTAAAATATGTTTTCTCTTACACTTTAGCATTTGCAAAAATGGAATGAATTTTACTTCTGATGGTGTGTCTTAGTTGAATTGGTAGCATTTTAAAATTTCTTCATGGAACATAAAATAATGGTATGTTTGACAATGGAGGACAGCTTAGATTTCATGAAATGCAATATAAGTATCTTCATTTTACAACTGAAGAACTAAAGCTCAGAGAGGTTAAGTAACCTGTCCAATATCACAAACCTTGCACCCTGACTCAAGACTCCATGCTTTCAGTGACTTTGTGTCCTATTGGTATTTGGCCTGCTTTTTCCTGTGCCTCTTGGCACTGTCACTGAGGAGTGTACCCTTAGTCTTAGAGGCCACCTGCAGTTTTGATACTGAATTTCTTCCATTGAGTGGAGGCTCTTTACCAGACAGATACCCCTGGCAGGTCTAACACATCCGACATTTTTCATTCAGTCATTAACATGACAGGAATTTGCTTACTCTGTTGGTTTTCCAATATAATTGGCTTTCCAAATGAAACCAAATCCTAAAGCAGTACCTTGGAGAATGAGGACCTGGTAACATGGTTTGGTAAGGGAAAAGACTGGAAGGATGAGAGGTTTGCTAGAACTGATTCTGACTGGCTTGCAAAAGCTCTTGCCAGTGAGTTGTTAATCATTCCACTTAGGAAATTGACCATGGTAGAGCCATTTACATCACAGAAATCAGCCAAAGCTATGAATCAGGGCTTTTTTGTTTGTTTGTTTATTTTTTCTTGTCAGAGAGTGGCTTTAGGAGCACATCATTAGATACATGCTAAATTATCAGATTCCAGTAGGAAACCCTCAGCAGGTACATGGGAAACTAAGCAGACACTGAAGTTTCAAAATAATCTCAAAGTCTAATAATTCTGTTATTGCTAGAGTTAAATCTTGTATGTGTATCTTAATTCATTTTATGACATCTTAATGTCTGCATAGGTAGAAGAACTTTAACACATATGCTACCCATGTGTGTGGAGCTGTAGAGAAATATAAATTAGCCAAGGAGAAAGCACTGCCAGCTCTTTATTTTGTCCTCATTATTGACAGAAGAGATTAGTAAGCTATTTGCCAAGGACAGAGTGGCCAATGGCATTTCCAAGATCATCCAAGAAGTGCAGCCCAGGAACAATAACTGAGATCCGAGGGCGGTGATGGACGTGTAGGAAGTGATCAATAAATGTTCATTGTTGAATCTAGCAATTTCATAAGGGTTCTGGTATAGTCACATCTCTTCCACATGAATTATTTAGTTCTTTTTCTCCTTGGCGATTCCCGGAAAAACCCACAAAACAAAAAAGCTCTCCCTGCGCTTATCACACGGTGGAGGAAGGAAGTGAGCTGTGGCAGAGCACGCCTCACCCTCCTCAGCCTGGAGAGAGCACTCCAGGGAATGAAGTAGATTGTAGCAAGGTTAAAAAGCAAGCCAAGGCTGGCCCATGTTGCTGGAGTTTGGCAGACAGGAAAAGACCATGGAAGCCTCTGGACTTTGAGAGAAAGTTCTTGGGGCCAGGAGAGGGAAGGGAATGAAGGTCCCCAAACAGGAGCTCTCTGGCCATTGGGGGCCACAATGGTGAAGAGTGCAGCTGAAGGAACAAGAGAAGGAACAGTGACTGGGGAAGGCGTTACAGCTGCTTTGCCTGTTGTGTAGGGCTGGCACATTGCCCACTTCCAAATTGGGCCATTTTAGGACGCAATAGCTTGGTAGTTCCCCTCTCTTTAGATCTGTCAAGAATCCAGCTAAAGAAAGGCATCTTTTGGGGTTTTAGGGTAGAGATTTTAGCAGTCAGTTTATTGGCTCACTCAGAGGGAGGCTATGGGCTTCATTAGATACGACGCAAAGGCCAGATAGCAACTTCTGGAATGGCTTTCCTTGATATCTGCCCTCACTCACAGAAAAGGGCTGCTCGCAATTTATTAGCAAATTTGGCTCTCATTAATAATTCTTTGAACTAGCAGAGCAATCCTAGCTGATTGAAAATAATTATCAACCTCTCCAAGATGATTAAACAGCACATTTGGATTTTCATTTATACCATCATTTTGATTGAATGATGTGTGTGTGTGTGTGCAGGGATTATGTATTAAGAAGGTATCTCAAAAGTAATGAAAATACCGATGAAAAAGAGCCCCGCCTCGCTCAGTATCATAGGAAAACCAAGAAATCTAAAGCAGACCAGTAGAAGAACAAAATTGGGACCCAAAATAAATTAAGAAGGACAGACTGCAACAGAGATAAAGTGGCATGGGACATGAGTGATAAACATGTAGAAAAATACTTATGGCGTTCCAAGCATAGCATCAGAGGATTGAAAATTCTGGTCAGTATCAACAAACAAGCAGTGTAATTAATCTGGAACAGAAAGAATATCACAGATGTTGAAAATTACTTTTTTCTACTGACTCAGTCTCCTGCATATTTACAAATTGAAGGTTGTAGATTAATAACCCCTGAGATTCACGCCCCGCGGGCCCAGTTCCAGGATTGTGTTTGCACTCAGTGACATCCTTTTGGATTCAAACTATTTCCCCTAATCAGAATATAAGAAAAAGTAAAGACTAAACCTGCTTTGTCTCACATTTATTCTCCCAAGTGTATTCTGGTAAGAATTCACTCAACAAGAATAACAAACAAAGATTCCCACCCAAAACTGCAGCGTTTCAGAAAAGTGGTGCAGGCTGCTATTCTTTGCTAATATTACTTAGTTTGGTGCAGCCTCCTTCGGAACACAATATGGTGACTTGTTTCCACCTGGTTCATTTGAATTCTGGGTTTGCTGCATGTCCCCATCTGGATTAGCTCAACAAACTAAATGCTAGAGAAAAGATTATGTAAACGTGGAAGTTCATAAAACCCTGCAGACTTTTTTATTTCACAACCTCAAGGAGTAGGCAAATGTTTTCATGGAGAGGTAAACTAAGTCACCAAGCTGTTCTGCTCGTGGCTAAAGGTCTCCTAGCAGGTCAGAGGCAAAACAAACAGTAGGATCTTGGCCAGAATTTAAAAGTCTGTGGGTTTGTCTGAGCAATGCCCTCTTTCAGACTGGCTTTGTTCTTCCCTTCCCTCTTTTTTAACCTGTAGTGCTTGTTAAACATGAAATTTTTCTGAAAGGGTGGAACTTGGAACTCCAAGTGAACTTTGATCGCGAATAGTGCCAATCCCTGAGTTTTCCAGGTGGCTAAAGAGCGGCAGAAGCATGGCATATCCTGCTAGACTCTTTTTAAACCTGGAGTGTTCATCCTATTCTTCGAGTTTGAAACACCACCAAGTCTCATGGTGTTTCAAACCAGAAACACATACATCTGCCATCCATACTCTGAAATCCGATATACTTTGCCATTTTGTGAGTTCTTAGATAAGTCCTTATATTCCTTTGCAAATCAGCTGATCCAGAGCAAAACCCTTAGTTCTCCTTCTATGAAAAAGGCTAGCAAATTAAAATGTGGTGAGAATAGGTGGAAAATGTACTAAAAGGGAAAATGCCCTGACATCTGAAAATTATATATTTACAATTTAAGTGAGATTATAACTTAGAAAGGTGTTTTTGTCCACAGTTACTTTCAAGGTGCAAAAGGTGTTTTGACCTAAGTGCAGTGGGAAGCTAGCAAGTTGGGAGGCTGAGCCTCAAATTGCAAATATGAGTTCAGCTTCAGCCTGTCTCAAAATAAAAATAAAAAAGGGCTGGGAATGTAGCTCAGTGGTAGAGCACCCTCGGTTAAATTCCCAGTACCCCTTCTCTAAAAAAAGAATATTTTGACTCATACACACACAACAGTACTCAAAGAGACACTGAGAAATCATCTGTCCACTTAGTAACCAGAATAATAGAATTAGAAACAGAAAGCAGGTGTAAAAGCAATTACTTAGTCTCTGTTCAATAAAAAATACATTTGGTTTTTGAATGTAAACTGTCTCTTCCCACTGCCTATCTGCTCTTAATAATTCCCATCTCCATTTACCCTTCCCAAGTCACTAGGTTAAGAGAATATTAGGAATTATTTCTAACAAACTCACTTAGGCTGTTTATGTAACAATAAGATGTTTTGAGAGGGAATTGACTATGCACTGGGGTATAGGCATTCATTTATTTGTGTCAGAACCGGTTCTTCTTTACAGAACATTTCATCAAAATGTTCATTTCAGACTGTAGGCTCAGCTTGTTCAAAGGCTGTTTTCCCCATGAGAGCCCGCCATTGGATAAGAACTGGCCTCACCCAGGGTGTCCTACAACTGTCTTATCTTTTGACACATTTTCTAACTTCTTTTAGATGAAAGAAGGAAACCAAAACAAAAATTGGGGTTAACAATATGGTAAAGAAGATAGGACCTCAGCTTGAACAAGGAACACATATTTTCGTGAAAATGACTGGTAATGTGCAGAGGCGGAAGGACTCACCTTCCCGTCCTTATTCTGCAGGTGTGGAAACAAACACATAGAGGCCACACTGACTTGTTTTCTAAAAACACTTGATCTATGGTCAAAGAGCTGACTGAAACATTCTAAGACAGATTTTTCTAGATATTCCAGAAAAAAAACACAATAATCCAATATTCTTTTATTCTAAAATTCAGTTGTTCATATTGCCTGGCAGCCTTCCTATATTTCTCTCACATTTTTCCTGCTGGCTTGTTCAGGGCAGGTGTACTTTCTGGCAAAGTGCCTTAGGCAAATGTTCCAAGAGAGGACCTGGTCAAAGGGGACTGTACCTCCAGTTGGGGATAAACCACTGTGGCTGCCAGAATAAGCCTGGTGCACCCAACAGTCAGAATTCTAACCAGGACATACTTTCTGGCTCATGGTGTCCCACACTGTCTGAGGGACAGAGGGGTGTGCTTTTTTTGTTTTGATCACATTCTTTTGTAGCACTCCATATTTGCCTCTTGCTCTTTCAAAAAATCCACAAGATCATCCTCTCTCTCTCCCCTCTTTTTCAGAATCTTAATTTTTAGTCATTTAAAGTTGTTTTATTCCAACTTTTTGCCCCATACCTACCTTTATCCTAGTCCCCTAATCCCATTTAAGCCAAGTGCTGAGTTGATCTTCCTTTC
>PVHX01025807.1:0-21741 GCA_004024805.1 Geosciurus inauris | reverse complement strand
GCAAAATAATCTAGGCATAAAAAAGTGCATGCAGCTGGGCGCAGTGGCTCACGCTTGTAATCCCAGCACTTAGGGAGGCTGAGACAGGAGGATTGCGAGTTCAAAGCCAGCCTCAGCAATGGTGAGGCGCTAAGCAACTCAGTGAGACCCTGTCTCTACATAAAACACAAAATGAGGCTGGGGATGTGGCTCAGGGGTTGAGTGCCCCTGAGTTCAATCCCGGGTACCAAAAAAAAAAAAAAGTGCATGCTATGTGGATCTTTTTATTCAATATAGAAAGGGCAAACTATAGAAAGCAGACCCATGGTGGTTGGAAGAAGGGAGAGGGCAGAGAATGGAGGAGAGATTTAAAAGAGATATGAGGAATTGTTGGGAGATTATGGATAAGTTCCTTTTCTTGATAGTGGTAATGGTTTTGTGTGGGTGTACATATTTTTAAACTTACGACTTGCAGTCTTAAAATATGTACAGTTTATTGTCTATTCATTTTACTTAAAGATAGTTTAAAGTTATAGAACAAGACTATATATTTCATCAGATTACATACTCTTGCTTGTGTAGCCTATTGATCATGATTTTTTTGTCAGCCACGTAAGATGCTATTCAACTAAAACTCTCTGTTGGTTCCTTAAATCTTCCATTGTGGACCCTCTAGTAATTCATTTGCTTTGATTTGCTTCTGAAAATTTAAAAGTGCAAAATACTACTCTGATCCATTGCCTAATATTTTCCCTCACCTATTGTTTTGAATCCAAAGACAATTTCAAGTACATTAATTGTCCCCCTCTGCAACAAGTAATCTGATCTCAAACCAAATCCCACATTTGGATTAGAGTCATTTTAAGACTCTATTACCTATTCATGTGTCATTTTGATCCATCTCTCAAGCACAATTGTGAAGCTCATTGCTGGGACTATGACTTTTCTATAAGCTAATTATTTATTTGCTACTGACAAGTTTTAACACCAAGAGTATCATGTAGCCCTATGCCTGTCACAGCTCTTATGAAAATATTTAGAAAATGAAAAGCTATGGTTACCTAAATAAAATGCCTAAAGAACAAATTGAACTCCAAACTTCTGGCCCTTTTCAATCTTGCTTATAGTAAGAATGGAGTGACCACAGGTTTTGGAGTCAGAGACAGCTGGATTTGTATCCTAACTTTGAAAATTGCTGAACTTGATTTGGGAAAATTATTTATCCTTTATATGAAAGCATAGTAGATTGGTTAATTGAAAACTTTATGGCATCATATTGCCTGCATTTTTTTCTCATATTTTATTTATTTGTTCTATTTAGGCTTACATGATAAAAGAGTGCAATTTGATTCATTGTACATAGATAGAGGATAACATATCAATTCTCTAGTTGTAAGTTGTATAGAATCACAATATATATGCAGTCATACATAAAGTTAGGGCTATGATATTGCCTACATTTTAACCCTGATTCTGCCATTCAATTGCTGTATAAACTTGGAAAAGTTATTTAAATTTTCTGAACCTAGATTTCTTAAAATGAAATATAATAATATTGCTTACATAATGTGATTATTGACAGGATTAAATGAGCACATAAATGTAAAAGCATAGAATATTACCTGAAAGATCATAAGACTTATATATGAATTTACTATCATTGTCAAAAATAGTCAAAATAATAGTGATGTATCAGTGGGTTATGGGGAGACATAAATGAAATGATGTATATAAAACTGTCAAATGATGTATAAAATTATATAAAATGATATAAAATTACCAAGAAAACATTGCATAATACATTTTTTTCACTTTCTTTAACTTATGCTCCACAAATGCAAATATGTCAACTAATATATTCTCAGATAATCCACAAATTTCCATCAGAAATATGTTTTAAGCTGGCCATTTTGGATTTTTTAATTATTTAAAAACGTTTTTGATTTACACATATTTGTACATATTTATGAAGTACATTATGTTTTGATTTATGCATAAACTGGGTATCAGATCAATTCAGGGCAATCAGTACATATATAACCTTTACTTCTATCATTTTCATGGTAAAAAAGTTCAAATTTCTAAGTATTAGAATAATTAATTGTTAATTATAGTCACCCTGCTATGACATAGAAAAACAGACCTTATTCCTCCTATCAAAAAATATTAATGTATCAGTTGTCCAACTTCAGCTCTTCTCTGTTTCCTTTTATTTCCCCTAATAACTATCATTCTACTCTCAATTTATATGAGATCAAATTTTTTTGATTCCACTTATGAGTGAGATTATGCAATGTTTCCTTTCTGTGTCTGATTTATTTCACTTAACATAATATCTTCCATGTCCATCTATGTTGTTGCAAATGACAGATTTTTTTATGGATTAATATTATTCCACTGTGTATATATACCATATTTGATTCATCTAGCTATTAGTTGATGGACATTTAGGTTGATTCCATATTCTGATGAGTGTGAAAAGTACTGAAGTTGGTCATTATGTTCCTCACATTTCTTTATTACAGACCCCTTCAAATCACAGCAGTTGTAAGAATTATAAATTCAATTTCCTAAATAGTCATAGAACAATTCAAATGATCTAGTTCATATTAAATGAGTTCTGATAGTTTGCATTTTTGAGGAATTAGATTATTTCATCTAAGTGGTGAGATTTATATGTGTAGACTATTCCATAGTTGAAAGAAAACAAAGTTAATATGAAAGAGTATTTATAAGAAACACTAAGATATTTTTGACAAAAGTAGCAAGAGAATTAATCCCTAAAGGAATTAAACCCACTAAAATAAATTTTAATCAAGAATGTATTATTGGCACATGAACTAATGAAACCAAGTTGAAAGTCTTGAAAAAAGTTCAAAATATGCATATCAATTTAAAATGCTTTGGTTTAAAACTCAGCTTTTCTAGTTTTGATAGATGTAACCATGAGCAGTGCATTCTTTTGCAATCAAGTTCTCATTTGTGAATGTTAACTAAGAGTATCTGAGTCAGGCACAGTGGCGCACGCCTGTAATTCCAGCGCTTTAGAAGGCTGAGACAGGAGGATCATGAGTTCAAAGCCAGCCTCAGCGATGGCAAGGCACTAAACAACTCAGTGAGACCCTGTATCTAAATAAAACACAAAATAGGGCTGGGAATGTGGTTCAGTGGCGAGTACACCTGAGTCCGATCTCTTGTACCCCTTGTACCAAAAAAAAAGTGTATCTTTATCTGAAGTTCATTTGGATTGTACTATAAGTAAAAACAAAACAAAACGAAAAATAAAAACAAAAACAAAAAAACACACCCCAAACTTCAAAAATAAAAAAAAAATAAATGAGATAATTGACTTAAAAAGAAGAAAGGTTTATTTTGGCTCATAGATTCAGAGGTTTCAGTCCATGGTCAGTTTTTCCTGTTACTATTGTACCAGTGGTGAGTCAACACATCATCGTGGGCATACTGTGGTAGACCAAGATTGTTCACCTCATAAGAGACTGGGAAGTGAAAAAGAGAGGAAGAGAGCAGGGTTTCAGAATTTCCTTAGAGGGGATGCCCCCAGTGGTCTAATAATTCTTACAGGGTCCCACATCTTAAAGGGCCTACCACCTTGCAATAATATTATGAGGTATGCTTCAGTCCTTTAATGCAATGACCTTTGAGGGACATTTTCTAAACCATTGCAATAAAAAAGGTTTTATTTTTACCTTTTCATTCACATAAGCAATAGTATGAAGGTAGGTAAACAAAATCTGGTATAGCCTGACAGAAGATAATCAAGGAATCATTCTTCTCTCTTCCCATTCATAAAAATTATATTCATTGGTTTTGTTAGTTATGACTATAACATGCCCATTATATCTTCAGTCAGTAAGTAGAAGAATAAAAGAGAAAAAATTGAGAAGAAGTTATGCTGTCATCAGACAAAATTATTTCCCATAAATCCTCATTTTACACTGGAATTATCTTTGGATTAAAGATGTAAGACACTCCTAGCTTCAAGGGAACATGGAAAAGTGTTCTATTTTTATTTGAAGGCAGCCTAATATTAATAATTTAATAATTTAATATAATAATTTAATATTAAAACATATACAATACATGCTAGGGCAACAACTAGCAAACATTTTAAAAAGTATACACAATGAGAACATAAAAACAAAGTGGAATAAAATGCTCAATTAGCTCAACTGATGGCAGAAAGGAGGAGAACTCAACATAGAAAAAAAGAGATCAACCACCAAAATGTAGATTTTAATTCAACTAAATCAATAATGAGTTTAAATGTGAATACTCTAAATACAGCATTTAATTTAGACTATAAAAGTGAATTTAAAAAGTCAGGTCACAACTATCCCCTGTCTTCAAGAAATCCACTTTATATATAAAGGTATAGATAGCCTCATAGCAAAAGGATGAAAAAAAAAGTTTAGTGTATGCAAAATTAAATGTGTAGCTTTCTTCATATTAGACAAAGTAAAGATCAGAATAAGAAATACTAACACGGACAAAGAAACACATTATACAATGAAAAGATTACCAAATATTTAAGGAAATATAGTTTAAATACCTTACTCATGGCCATAATGTTAAGAAGTAGAATAATCAAAGTTTATACCAAAGTGCTATTGTAATATATTTTCCATGAGTATTCAGACCTCTTACTGGGCATGCAATCTAATATCACTGTGTTACTTTTTATTTCTGTGCTAATGTCTCAATCTTTATTAAAGTTGCTTTCAGTACATTTTAATTCCTGTAGGGATTCTATTCTCTACTACTCTTCTTTTATGAGATCCAGTTTTCCTTTGGTTTTTTGCTCCTCACATATAGAACTTCTTCACACACATTTCATGTAGCTATGAGTCACTTAATTTTGGCCAGGTAACATTTTATCCCTAAAACATTGTTGGCATCAAAATATGACAGTTAACTACTGTTAAATACATAAAATATTTATATAGAACAGCATGATAATCTTTAGACAGTTGGCAGTTAAACTATATAAAAAGAGGACAACACCCCCATTTTATGTGTTTGAAATCAGGTGTTCAATGGTCCTAATCAGGCAGCTGTACATTGGTTCAAAGGGCAACAGGCAGTTTACTTCAGACAACATTGAACACTAGGATCTAGAAGCACATTATGAGGTTTCCCAAGTGTCAAGTACCACACACCTTTCTTCAAGGTAGTCTCTTAATTCTAGAACAGCAAGTCCAGATGATACAAAATGAAGACAGATAATACAACATTTATCCTGGGGAGACAGCCTCATATTATGTATGTGTTGTGATTTTGAATATAACTCATCCCCAAAACTTGTCATAATCATCTTTGTTTTTTAGATTGGGTGTTCCATCACTTTCATACTCAACGGATAGTTTATTCCTGGTACTATTAGATCCAAAGAAGACCTGGACAGCAACTGTATATATCCCATATGCAGTTTTTCCCTATGATATGGAAAGTACATTAAGTCTATCTCCATAATTAGGATAAGCTGCTACAGCGGCCATGTTTTCATCTTTTGAAACACATCCTATCTTTGGTTGACATTCAGCCTTTAATCCAATTAATCTGTTCATTTTCACAAGAATACAA
Source organism: Geosciurus inauris (assembly GCA_004024805.1). NCBI lineage: Eukaryota > Metazoa > Chordata > Mammalia > Rodentia > Sciuridae > Geosciurus > Geosciurus inauris. The sequence continues at coordinate 16,161 of PVHX01025807.1, read as the reverse complement.
GTTGGTTCTGGGGAATAGCCAAAATCAGTATGATTCATACCACTGCATGCTGAAGTAAGAAATGGGAAACTGACACGCAGCATAAATTGGACCTTTCTGTTCAAAAAGTACTCTATCAGGACAGACTAAGAGTATTCTGTTCTTCTACAGAATATGATTTTTAGAAACTTCTTAGGTCTTTAATGCACCCTTCATAGGAACTTAAATCAGATACACTAAATGTATATTCCAACCCAGTCACTGATTTTAGAAAAACTGTAAGTTCTGAACATGGAAGATGGTCACAGAATTTTTTTACCTCATTAGAGTCTGAAGCATAGTCTGCATGGATAATAAGAAGACTATAGCCAAGAACCCATAAAAATTTAGAAGAGCAAGATGAAACCCTAGATCTTGGCAGTGTGCCCCAGGAACATTCTGGTAGTCAGGTTTTAGATAAAAGAGTTTCCATTTGACTAGGCTCTAGTTGAAGGACTTCTTGTCATTCTTTATCTTGGTGGGTGTGCAGACTCCTAAGGGGAGCAGAGGCTGCAGGGGTGCTGGCAGAGGGAGACATCTCCTCCTCCGTGGCAGCACTGGTGACTGTGCCGGCCCAGCCTAGCACTAGCTTGGACCAAAAAACAAAAAACAAAACAAAACAAAAATTAATGTCTCTGACCATTCACTATTCTTCAGTGAAAATTTCTTAATGATTTTTGTAAATATTATTTCATTTTGTTATGTTATACATGATTTGTTAAGAATTCTGTTAAAATTTATCTTAAGTGTGTGTGTGTGTGCACACCTAAAAACAGAAATTCCAAAGGCATGAAATTGAGAACTGAAAAGAAAAGTGGATAGGAGTATTAGCTAGCAAGTCTGAAATCACCACATATGTATTCTAATTTTGAAAAATAAGGAAATACATTGTAGTAAAACAAGGCAAGAGTTTTAATTTTCAAACAAGAAATTAAAATTAAAGACATGGAAATACTAAACAAACCCTGTGGCAGTAGATTATAGTTGGAAATATCATTATTAATTGATGTATATTTCACTATGCATATGGTTCTGTAAGTAAATAAAGATAGCTATTCTATATACTTAGATTAGTTTGCATACTTCTAATTCATAGCTCTTTCATTCTAGAAGGACAAGAAATACACACCAGGAATAGCAACACACACATACACACACACCCCTAGCTCCAGAATTTGTTCTTCAAATACCATTCAACAATAAAAGGCCGGGTGTGGTAGCACATGCCTGTAATCCCAGTGGCTTGAGGCAGAAGGATCATAGGTATGAAGCCAATCTCAGCAATTTAGTGAGGCTGTAAGCAACTTGGTGAGACTCTGTCTCAAAATTTAAAAAGTAAAAAGGGCTGGGGATGTAGCTCAGCGGTTAAGTCCCCTTTGTACAATCTCTGGTACCAAAAACCAAAACAATAAAAGCTGCCAGAGATCATATAATGATGGTTAATTGCAGAAATCAGTAATGGATCTAGAATATCTTGTGGTGACAAACTACATACTTTTTGGACAAAAAATAAGGTGATAAGTCAACAGCCCAACTAAAAGAAACCCAAATGACCAAAGTTGGAATGACTTGAAGAATAAAAAATTTTTTTGAATTAAAATCCAATGAATATAACATATTCATGAACCAATACTGATGTAAAAAATAATATGAATCATGAACGAATAGAGGTGAAAGGACAACTCTTCCTTACAAAAGGATTCCAATTAATAAATGTAGAGGGAATGAGGGAAAAAGACAATCACCACTAAAATCATCCCAGCAAGAATTATGGCAGGCAAGATCCACAATGAAAAGTAATATGAGTTGACCAAAGTTTATGAGAATAATGTATTTGAATAGACACACATTTTTCACATACCTCTGGAGGCATAGCTTAATTTTAATACTCTTCAGTGGATGCTGAATTTAATGACCAAATTAATTGACCAAGTTCTCAAAGTTTATCTAAATTTACTGACATCATGCATGGCTGTAGATGATGCCATCAGAAGGGCACAACACCAATGCAGCATTATTCCCTCCAAACCTGTAACCTCAGTCTAATCAAAAAAAAATATCAAATATGAACAAATTGTGGGATATTCTACACATGTTTACCCAAAGTTTGTTTCATAGTTAAAAACCTAAACAAACAAATAAAAAACAAGGAAAGACTGACAGTCTATCACAGATAGGAGAAGGTTAAGGAAACATAACTAAAGGATCCTGTATTGACTCCTGGATCTGCAAAAGAACATTAGTTGCAAAACTGGTGAAATCTGATATAAGTCACAGATTAGAAAATAGTATTATGCAAAGGTTAGATTTTTAGTTTGATAATGGTATTATGAATTTGTAAGGTATTAACATAGTGAAAACTGGGTAAAATGGGTAAGGGAAATCTCTCCACTGCATAAATCTTTTGCACATCTAAGATGATCTTAAAATGTTAAAAAGGCACAAGAAATTAGTAGGTAATATTTTAAGGAAACATGACAAAGAGTTTACATTTCTAATATATAAATTGAATCTATGTGTGAAAAGATTTTTTTTGATACTGGGGATTAAACTCAGGGGTACTCAACCACTGAGCCACATCCCCAGCCCTATTTTGTGTTTTATTTAGAGACAGGGAGTCACTGAGTTGCTTAACGCCTCGCCATTGCTGAGGCTGGCTTTGAACTCACGATTCTCCTGTCTCAGCCTCCCTAAGTGCTGGGATTAAAGGCATGCACCACTGCACCTGGCTCTTTGAATAGATTTTTTACATGATTTTAATATTCCAGAAATGAGGAAAACTTTCAATTTGCAAGAATAGGAATGGAAAAAAGGAACTGAACTTGAGATACAGAGGAGTACACTTGACAAAGCTTGCTAGAATGACTCCTTCAAGAATAGTAATTGTTTAATTTTCATTGTTCCATACATTCACCAGACCAGCACATAAATAAGTTCTCAATAAATTTTGAATCAAATTGGTAATGGGAATAAGAAAAAGAGATGAATTATATAAAAAACTACATAAACCATAGAAAGCAATCTGTCATGTACTATTAAATATTTATCAAATTAAGAACAGACAGTCCTTAGCAATGTAAGTAAAGGTACCTGAAGCTTGCTTTAAAATGCAGGAAAAGTTTGGATACCATTTATAACATTTTATAGATGTCAACTTTAGATAAATTTCAGCTAGTCAACATAACAATACTTATGGACTTTTCTTTCCACTTTATACTAGTGCTACTTATATTTTCTTAATGGTTCTTTAGCATGACTAATTGCTACAAGTGATAAAATGGAAATGCATATTTATAATCTTCATGTTGTAAATATGTTTAGCATATTTTGGTATATTGGATTTATGTTTTAAAATGCATCTCGGTTCCTCTTGTTTGGAGATGTGACAAATCTCATATTTATATTCAATATATGCACAAATTCAGCCATTTGGATGATAGAAGTCATTGGGCAACATTTTCAGAAAATACATGAATATTAAATGCCCTTATGAAATTTCACTGATAATACATGGCAGATCTCTGAATACGTCAGTGTTACCACTGAGAATGGTATACTGAAGGCAATAATAAAATTATATATATTATTTGTATAAATAATTATGTTTATAATTATATATGCCTAATTATTTACATTAATGTATAATTATATATTTATTTATAAATGAATAAGTACAGGCATAAAAGCCTTGAAAGCATTTGAAAGATAAATTGTAAAATAATACTTATTATGAATAGCCAATTCAGAGTACTTTTTATTTTATTCCCTTAGTGGCCTTGTGTACTTTAATTGAACTTCATGAATGCTTAATGATGCAAAAATGTATATGCTATCAATTTTATAGTGAGTCTGTCCATATTTATAAATCTATTACCAAGAAAATATAGACAGGGAAAGTGATTACATGATAAATGCCTTCTCTTTGAAAATAGGATAAAGGTATTAATATAGATATTAATTTTAGATGCTTATAGATGAGTTATATATATTATATATTATTAGGTGGTAATTTATCAAGCAATATAAGATACAAAAAATTTACAAATAGAAAAAATATGAAAGGAAGAAAATCACATTAATTTAACAAACATTTTTTTCAACAACAAGTCTTTAAAAGATACAAAATCTTAGGACATGGAAAATTGTTAACAGTATAAAATAAATGAGATAAAATAATGAGACCAATTCCAACCATTCCAGAAATTGCAATAAATGTGAATGCATTAAATGCCCTACTGAAAGTCAGAGATTTCAAAATAGATAAAAATGATGTGAAACACAAGAAAAATCTAACCTTAAGCAGTTCACAATCAATACTTCTAAAGTATAATTAGATGCAGAGAGATTGAAAATAAAAGTTGGTAAAAAGATTTATTAATGTAATGCTAAAAGAGATCAAGCTGAGGGGTATTGTACATATAGGAAAAAAATAGAAGTCAAGGTAAAAACAAACATAGAAAGGAATAAGCAATGATGTCTTTGATAGTTTATAATTGTATCCAAATGGAAATAATGCAATTATAGTTATAAACTATTTATCATTTATCAAAAATGCATCTAATTGCTGAATTTTAAAATAGAAAACAAACATTAACTGGTAGAAGCAGAAGGAAAACTGAAAAGTGACATATCTACAGTCTTAGTTGGAGATAAATATACTTTCTCAATGAAAAAGACCCGCAATGAAATGGGGGGAAAGCTATGAATAATGCATTTAACAATATTGTGGAATCTCATTTATAGAATCTAAAAAAATAAATACAGACAACAAAACAGTTTACAAGGGCCAGGGAGCAGGGAGGAAATGAGGTATATAGAGAGGATAAAAGCATACTTGTAGGATAAGTCTAGAGATTAAATGTATGTACATCATGAAGACTAAATGTTATAAAGTTGTATTGTATATGAGATTCCTGCTAAATGAACAGGTTTTAGCTACTCTTGCCACAAGAAAACAACATGAATATCTATTTCAGATAATGGACATGTTAATTTAACTAATTGTAGTGAACTTTTCACTATATGTATCCCATAACATCATGTTTTATACTTCAAATATACACAATAAAATTCATTTTAGAAAATGAGATATAATTGAGACCGTTTTTAAGGGAAATTGTTAGGGCACTTATTTTTTCCATTTAATTTTTTTCTTTTTTTTAATTTTTATTTGTTCATTTTAATTATACATGACACTAATCTATTTTGACATATTTATACAAATATGGAGTATATCTTATTCTAATTAGGATCCCAGTCTTGTGGATGCACACAATATTGAGATTCACTAGTGTGTTCATATATGTACATAGGAAAGTTAGATCAGATTCATTCCATAGTCAAATAATATTTGGAACACTTTCTAAGTTCTATGGATGTATTCTCAAATTCATGTTTGTTCTTTTTATAATCTTTGAACATTAAAGAAGATTATAACTATAGTTTTTGCCTGCTAACACAGTGTTTTAGTCTTTTAACAACCACAACTCATAACAGCTTCTGATTTTACTTTTATAAATCAAATACTTAAAGATTCTTATTTATGTTAAGCTCAAATCTTTTTCCATGTAGCTTTCAACCATGTCTCCTAATGCATAACCCTTAAGTCCCAAAATATAAACTGATCATTATTGTGCATCATTAAAAGCCTGTTCTCTTTCCTATGTGATATAATTGTGAAGAAAAACATTACATCAAATCTTAGAATCACATTTTGTCAATATTTTATTCTGAAATAATTATAGATTTACACACAGTTATAAGAAATAATTCAGAGATATCCCATATAGCTTTAACCCAGTTTTACCCAATGGTAACATTGTATGTAAATATTGTAAAATATCACATCCAGAAATCTATTGATAATATCCATTAAACTTATTTAGATTTTACTAGTTTTATATGCAATTATATTCTCAATCTCTGTGTGTATGTGTATGCAACTTGTTCCATGCAATTTTAACACATGATAGTGTTGAGGAATGTTATCATTTAGATCTGGAATGTCACCTCAAAATCTCATGTATTGAAAGTATGGTCTACAATGCAGCAGGGCTCAGAGGTTGGGATTTTAGGCAAGAATTAGATTATAATGGTTGTTATTGCTTAAAAGGGGGGTGGGGGGCTTCCTGATGAGTTGGGTTCCAGAGATATGGAGAGGGGTCCCTGGGGAAGACGATATGGGGTCTCTCAGGATGGTAGCAATTCATGGGGTCACTCACCCAGACCCTGGGGTGTAGGTAAAAATCTGCTCTGCTGGAGTGAGACACAGGAACACCAGAGCAAGAAGCAGAAAACACCATTTATTCCAGAAAGTATAGAAGTTTAAATACACTCTTGGACCAATCAGGTCCAAAGGTCACAAACAAAGGGGTGCATTCTGGCAAGAGCATGGTCTATTAGCATAGAATGGGGAAGGATGGAAGGGAGGGGTTGAAGGTATTGGAGAGTGCTCCTACAGTTGTAACCTCATCAGTGGATTAATCCATTTGATGGATTAATAATATAAATGGACTACTGAGTGGTAACTGTAGGCAGGTAGATAATGGCTGTAGGAAGTAGGCCACTGTGGGTGTGTAATCTCGTTTGTGGCATCCAAAATTATATTATCCTTGGCTCCTTATACTCAAGCTCAGTCAACTTCTTTGTTCTCAAGAACTGGGTGGTTTGCATTCACCATGCCCTTCCACCATGATGTTCTGCTTCATCTCAGATCCAGAGCAATGGAGTTGACGATCCATGGACTACGGCTTCGAAAACTGTGACCAACCTAAAAATCATTTCTTCCTCTAAACTGTTCTTGTCAGATATTTTGGTCACAGTAACAAAAAACTAACACAAGGAGGAACTATCAGTTCTCCTCATCTCTTATAAGATTGTAGTTAGAACAGATTACTCTAACAAAAGAATGATTAAAAAGAAGAAAATTAAACAATTTTGTTAACATGGGAAGTGAACATAGCATGGGAGACATGTCAATGAAAGGCAACTCAAGGCAATAGCTCAGAACTCTGTCTGATATCACATGTTCAACAAAGAATAATACACTTGTAGAGAAATGACAGTACAGAGGAAAGTGGCTTTAGGCTTCCAAAAAGGGGAAACTTTGGGAAGGCAAAAAAGCAAGAAAACAATGCAGTAAATTTATTTGCAAATTCCTCCAGTACCATGTCTGGGCTGAAAAGACTTGTCTTCAATAAAGGAGAATTTATATCTCATCTTTAGGCAGAAAAAATGCAAGATAAGGAAAGCATTTGCTTCATTTTCTGTTTCTTATTTTCTTTTGTTCAAAAAAATTTGATATCAAATATTTGGCATGTATTAAGATTACAAATTCTGATTGTCTCCAATAGACACAAATATTCACTCTCACAGTTCTACACAGAGAATCTGTATCCCCCTTGTATTAACCTTTTAGCCTTTTCCTCCCTCATTCCAATTTCTGGGAACCACTAATATGTTTTCCATATGTATAACTTTGTTATTTAAATAATGTCACATAAATGGGGTCATACAGTGGGTGACATTTTGAGATTGTTTTTTCACTTAGCATAATGTCATTGGTATTCAGTCAAGTTATTGTGTGTATCAAAGTTATCTTTTTATAACTAAGCAGTAATTTGTGGTATGGATATACCACAGTTTGTTTAGCCATTTACATATTAAAGGACATTTTGATGTTTCTACTTCTTGGCTTTATAATTAGAGTTGTTATGAGCATTTCTTCACAGGTTTTTGTGGCAAGTTTTTATTTGCCTGGGGAAAATAAACTATGTAGTTACAGTTGTTGGGCTGTATAATTAGAGAATTTTTATAAAATTTATTTTTAACTAAGGCATAAAAACACAGAAATTGTACTTAATGGAGTATCACGTGATGTTTAAACATATGTATACATCATGTAATCATGTTGAATATATCTTTTCAAATATATTTTATGTTTTATTAAATTTAACTGATTTATGACTATTTAGCTTTGTAGACTTGTATATTTTTCCCTATAAAGATCAAAAGCAATTTACATATACCCAACATATAATGGCATAGAATAAACATTTCCATTTCACAGTGGAGAAGTAAGGGCATAGGAAGAAAACATGAGACCAAAGCAAGACCAAGGTACTGTATTTTATCCATTAACAAATGACAATTTATATTATATCCATCACATAATTGTGATTTTATTTTGTTATTTTAAATCATTACTAATATGTATCCAAGATAAAATTAATAAGGTGGAATTTGTATGTCATTTACACAACTAACTTCACTTGTGAGGGAAAAGGATAATTTTAATGTATTTTTTTCATTGTTACAAATATTTAAATTTCCCTAACAATTGTCCTGGTATTCAGTGATCACTACTTTGGCAATAATTAACATGATTTTTAAAAAGCCCTTTAAAATGCACTGATATTATTTTTACTTATTAATGATAAAGAATGGGGCAGTGGCATGTAATGACTTCTCTATAGCAATAATGGAGCAGGTAAAGAATCTTACTGTTTTATTTACCTAACAATCTTTGTTTCATGAATAATTAAATGAACTAATAGCCACATTTTAAAAACTTTCTCATATTTTTAATTGATGCATTATAATTTTACACAATTGTGTGCTTTGTCCTTACTTATTCATACATACACATAACATGACAATATAATTCAGTTGATATGATTTCACAGTATTTCCTCTTTCCCAGTTCTCCTCCCTCCCCCTGGTTTCTTTCCCTTACTGATCTCCCTTTGATTTTAACGAGGTCTACCACTTGCCACCTTGCTTTTTATTTTTCCTTTCTAGCTTCCACATATGAGAAAACATAAGACCCTTGACTTTCTGAGTTTGTTTTGTTTCACTTAACGATGTTCTCAAGTTCTATCTGTTTTCCTGAAAATGACATAATTTCATTCTTCTTTATGGATGAATAAAACTCCATTGTGTATATACCACATTTTCTTTATTAATTCATCTGTTGATGGGCACTTAGGCTAGTTCCATAGTTTGGCTATTGTGAATTGTGCTGCTATAAACATAGATATGCATAGCCAGGCGCGGTGGCGCAAGCCTGTAATCCCAGCACTTAGGGAGGCTGAGACAGGAGGATCCCGAGTTCAAAGCCTGCCTCAGCAACGGCAAGGCACTAAGCAACTCAGTGAGACCCTGTCTCTACATAAAACACAAAATAGGGCTGGGGATGTGGCTCAGTGGTCGAGTGCCCCTGAGTTCAATCCCTGGTACCAAAAAACAAAAACAAAAACAAAACAAAGATATGCATGTATCACTATAGTATACTGATTTAATTCTTCAGGATAAATACCAAGGAGTGGTATATCTGGGTCATATGGTGATTTCTAGTCTTTTGAGGAACTTCCATACTGATTTCCATAATGGTTGTACTAATTTACAATCTCTCCAATACTGTAAAAGTGTTCTCTCTTCACATTCCTAATTGTTGCCTTTGCTGAGGAGAAGCTTTTTGGGAGAGCGTACTGGAGACTGAACTCAGGGGCACTCGACCACTGAGCCACATCCCCAGCCCTATTTTGTGTTTTATGTAGAGACAGGGTCTCACTGAGTTGCTTAGCACCTGGCCGTTGTTGAGGCTGGCTTTGAAGTTGCAGTCCTCCTGCCTCAGCCTCCTGAACCACTGGAATTAACAGGTGTACACCATTGCACCCAGCACAATTCAATATTGCTCAGCCTTAAAGAAGAATGAAATTATCACATTTTCAGGTAAATGGATGGAGCTGGAGAATATCATGCTAAGTGAAATAAGCCAATCCCCAAGAACCAAAGGCCAAATGTTTTCTCTGATAAGCAGATGCTGATCCATAATGGAGGCAGGGAGAATGAAGAAACTGTGGATTCAGCAGAAGGGAGTAAGGGGAGGGGAGGAGTGTAGGAGTGTGAAGGACAGTGTATAAGATGGACATTATTAATCAATATACATGTATGATTACACTACTGGTGTGACTCTGCACCATGTTCAGCCAGAGTGCATTCTACATATCTAATTAGAGCAAGTTAAAAAAAGACTAAATCCAATTAAAAAACAAACTGTGCTGGAGGCATCACAATACCTGATTTCCAACTATAGTACAGAGCTACAGTTTAAAAAAATTGCATGGTACTGGCATGAAAACAGACACATATACAAATAGTACAGAATAGAAGACACAGAGACAAACCCACACATCTACAGTCATCTGATCCTTGACAAAGACACCAAAACATCTACTGGAGAAAAGACAGCCTTTTAAACAAACATTGTAGTGAAAACTGGTTATTGGCATATAGAAAAATGAGACTAGACCTTTAGCACTCACCCTGCATAAGTCAACTCAAAATGGATCGAAGATCTAGGAATTAGATCAGAAACCATGTAACTCCTAGAAAAAATTTGAAGGGTCAACACTCCAGCTTTTAGGCACAGGCAATCACGTTCTCAGTAGGACCCCCACAACTCAGGAAATAATAACAAGTGTTAATAAATGGAGCAACATCAAATGAATAGCCACATTTAATGGGAAAATTCCTTCTTGAGCTTCAAGAACTACTGTGATATTATGAGAATTATTCTTCTATAAACCCACAGAAAATTGCTTGCTTTGCTCTCTGCTTTGTAATTTTCCTACTTTCCTATCTATCTCATTTATCTTATTGTAAACTCAAAAATATAAAGTATTTCTGATTAATCTTTGTTACACAAGAAACATCGCTTACTCAGTAGTTTGTATTAAAAAAATGAACCAATAGTTGATTATTTTATTCTCAAAACCATGTAACTAGAACAGTATTGGCTCAGTGGATGTTGTCCATCATCTATTTATGATTTCTGATTTGTAAACAATAGGCACAAACTAATATTAAAAGGTTTATATTTTTCTTCCTGAAGTAATTTACATCCTGTAGGAATTGATTCAGTATAAAGTTCACAGACATGCTGGACTCACTGGAACTCTTATCAGTTATTTACCTTTAGAAACAATTAGTACAATGGAGTTACATTTTCTCCCAAAGCTGACATAACTTAGGCTACTTAAAATGTGAAGGTTTATTAGACAATTGGCAAATCTTTAAATTCTCATTTCAAGGAACAAAAATATGTTTTTCACAATGTAACAAAATATGGCTACAGATTTATTGATAATAGAATTTACTCTTGGTGTATTTGAATTTGCTCTTTGCAATATCCATACCTTTATATCCCATTTACCGTGTGGTTGTGTGCTCTCTTCCACAAATAAATTGTTCAGATTTATGACTTTAACATTTCCATGAAAGATGTTCTTGTCACATGCGAAATACAATGAAGCATACATTTTTGAACTCATATATTCTGTGATGTAATACTTTAAGCTAAAATATCTGAATATGAAATGCTTTATTACTCTTTTTGTCTGTTTAGGATCTGAAAGATTGTAGTTGTCTATACTCAGCTTGAAGAATTAAGGCATATTTGTTACATATGAAACACAGTACCAGAGAATATAGATTCAAAGAAAAAATACTGCCTTTAACAGGATATATGTTATAGTCATTAAGTATTTTAAGACCAGATACTTGAATTTAAGTCTTTTTTATTTTTTTAAGACTTTATTGAATTATAATTGATATATAATAAAATGTACATAATTAAGGCATGCAATTTGATAAGTTTTGAAATATGTATACACTCACAGAAGCAACACCACTATAATGGACATAATCATCATTCTCAATAGTTGTCTCATAATCTTTTATAAACTCACCTTCATGCCCAACCTTGTCTAAGCCTACATCCCAGACAAACATTGTTCTGCTTTGTGGCACTACACATTAATTTTCATTTTCTACAACTTTATATTATTGGAATCATGCAATTTGCACTATTTTTCAGGTTTTTTCACTCTATTTTGATATTCATCAATGTTGTATTTTTTAATGGTTCATTGATTGTTACAGCTATTCACCTGTTAGTACAAATTAGGCTTGTTTCACATTTTGAACTATTACAAATAAAGCTACTATGGATATTCATGCATAAGTCTTTTGTAGACAAATGCTTTCAGTTCTCTTGAGTAAATACCTGGGAGTGGAATAGCTGGGTGGCATCAGAAGTATATGCTTAACATTTAAATAAACTGCTATTTTGCATTCCCCTCAAAAAGTATGAATTCCAGTTGCTCTATATCCTCAAAAATACTTCAGATGCCACTCTTTTTAACTTTAGACATTTAAATAGTTATGCAGCAGTGTCTTATTATGGTTTTGATTTGTGTTTCCATGAGGACTAATGATGTTAAGTTTATTTGTCAGTTGCTTGCATTTGGACAAATTTTCCTCCTGTGTGAGCCTGCTCTTTTTATTCTCTAGCAGGGTTCTCTGAAGAGCAGAAATTAAATTTATTGAAGCCAAATTTTTTGAGTTTAACTTTTTATATATTTCTTTCATGGTCTGCCTTTGGTGTAGAAATAATCTTTCCCTAAATCAAGGTCACCTAGGCTTTCTCTTACAACTTTTTAATTTTTAGGTTTTACATTTATATCTGTGAACCATTTTGAATAACTTTTTAATGTGGCACTGTGGTTCACTTCTGCATGTAAATTGACAATAGCAATGGAACAATTTATTGAAAAGAATAACTTTATTCATTTTATTGACTTAGAGTATTTGTAGAAATTCAGTTAAACATATGTGTAATGTTTTCTTCAGGGAGCTCTATTCTGTTCCATTGATCTGTGTGTCTATTCTTATACCAATAGCACACTGTATCTTTATAATTAGTCCTGAAATCAAGTGGCAGAAGTATTCTTAGTTTTACTTTGGTAAAGTCATTTTGTTTATTTTGCATCCTCTAAATTTCCATAAGAATTTTAGAATGAGTGTGTCAATTTCTGCCCCCAAAATATACAACAAATCTCCTAAAACAAACTACTCATTAGATTTCTAAAAAATATGAAATTTATTTTTGATTGTCACACAATAAATGTACATATACATGTGGTGAGTTTTAATGATTTTTCTCTTCATTTTGGGTGGCAATTTTTGACTGGGGTGGCAAGTTATATGACTGTTACAGTGATGTTCTATGGGTGTGTATGAATCTTGCAGATTGTTTCCTCAGCCTGTTTCAGGTGATACTTTCCCCAAACTCATGTAGTTTATTCATATGCATGTGTTGATCAGTAGTCAGCTAACAACTTGAGGACTACTCTTCCCTGTGAATTCTAGTGTCCTTGCCCTCACCATATTTACAGCTCTGCCATATTAACTCAATAAGTATGTTGAGTTTCATCATCTTTTCTTTCCCTATATTGTAGACTGGAAACTCTCCCCAGTCAGTAACCTGGAATGATTTTTGGTTTCCCTTCATTTATTCCCCTACTCAATGATCATCATATTGTGTTGGTTGTTTCCAGTTGTTTTTCATATTTCCCCTCGTGTATTAGCTCTTTCAGTTAGGAAATTATATTAAGTACTTGCTACTCCATTTTGGCAAGAAGATTAAGTCTGTACTGAATCTTGATTTCATAATTAATTCATTTTGGAAACTTGGGCTAGTTATTTAACCTTGAAAAGCCTTGGTTTTCTTATCAGTTAAATGTAGGTAAAAATTGTTCTCAATTTGTAAGGTCATTTTAATAATTGTCATATTATAGGTTAAAAACAAGAATGAATAATGAAATCAGCTATTATTATTAGCACTTTGGGGCTCATAATTTATTTTGGGATGCAACATAACAACATACAGAATGAAATAAAGAAATGAATAAACAAATGATTAAATAAGATACATCAAATTAGTATTCTTGTAATAAACTCTGGTGCTAGTTTAGGAACTAATTGTATAATAATGCAGAAAAGACATCTGATCACTGCGTATATAGGAATAATGTTGTAATTAAGTGTTAGGAAGTATGGAAATAAATATGAAGAAAAGTGTTAAATAGTGAGAGAAAAATTGTGGGGTTCTAATTTGTTCATGTTATTTCCTATCTGAGTACATTACATTTAAGATTATATGTAATGAAACAGGACTTTATATTAAGACAAGAAAATATAGAGAAGGCTGTGAAAATAGTAATCTTAGGGAGAAGTAAATTATGATAACGAATGTTTAGAGAGATTGAATCCTAATCTTAATCCTCATCCTCTTCATCCTCATGCCCTTCTTAGCTAACATTAGATGCACTTACTATACAGTACCAAGAAGATTAAGTTACTATTAATCTTGCTGAGGCTGGCTTTGAACTCACAACCCTCCTGTCTCAGCCTCCTGAGCTGCTGGGATTATGGGTATATGCCATCGTGCCCAGCCTAGAAGATCTTGAATAAGTTAATTCTTCAAGATTATGTTTCCATTCTCCATGAAATAGGAATAATAATGGCACTACTTCATAAGGTTGCTGAGAGAAGAAATTAGATTATTTATATAAAACAGTATGTTGTCAAAATTCATAAAATAAATATTATGAGTATTCTTGGAAATACAGTATTAGTGAATGCTTTACTCATATAGCATCTATAGATTGAGAATATTTTCTCTAACATTTGTGTGGCTCCTTGCCAGTATTCACTCATACTAATATATTTCCTTTCGAGTAATATGTTTTTACAAATTTTTGGTTTGATGTAAAATTACTGTATATCTGTAAATTGCAATTTACTACTGGATTCTTGTGTAAAGTTTTTGCATTAATTTAAATAAGTTATTCTTTTAAACTATTGCTTTATAAGGAAAATCCAACACATGGAAAAATGTTCTCAATTTTTTCCCAAGGTCGCCTTGAAAAATTTGGGTATATCTTACAAAACATAATACGCATTAAGTAAGTGATTTATTTAAGATTTTACAGGTAGTAAATGATAGAGCCCAGTTATAAACCCAGTCAATGTGACACAAGTACCTCTACTTGTAATATTTATGCTGTATGATCTTTTAGGGGAAATAGAATCCAAGCTATGCTATAAAAAGGATAGAATGATTTGACAGGAGTCTTTGAAAAGCAAGAGAGGAAAGTTTAAGCAAGGGCACAGAAACAAGTGTTATAGCCAATTGTGAGGGAAAACCAATACACCAGTTTATATAGGAAGTGTACTATGTGAGATGTAAAAAGAGCTAAAGCTAGAAAGGCAGGTTTGGGCAAAATAGTGAAGAACATTGAATGGAGGTTGAGGAGATTTTCTTGAAGTTTTTGAATAGTGGAATATTATCATCTACCTGTTTTTAAACAAAGTGTCTCTGATGTTCACAGGATAGATTAATGAAGAGGGACAAAATGTCTGAAGACATGGGGATTAGTTCAGAGATTTTTTCAATAGTCTAGGTTGCAGTTACTACTAGCATAAAATAGGGCAATGAGCAATAGATAAAATGGAAATGAGATAATAGATACGACCAGTTTTTCATTTTCTTAGAGGGAAAGTTTAAAAAGAGATTAAAGAAATTTGAAAATTTAAACAGTAATTCTTGAGCTATAAAATGCATTCAGAGAAATTAAGAAAATGACATAAGTCATCAATACTAGATAGACCAGTCATAAGAAATATTTAGTGAACGTGAAGACAGGATACTTGAAAATACACTGTTGAAAGAGAAAAATAAAAAAATAAATAAAAATGAAGAAGAAAGAAGAAAGCTTATAGGAACTATGGGAGAGTATAAAAAGAGCAAATATTTGGATTAAATGGATTCAAAAATGACTTAAGAATACCAGAGGGGTACAAAGCTAATTTGATGAGATAATAACAGAAAACTTCCTAAATTTTGAGATGGATATGAATATCCAAAAGTCAAAAATTACCAGCCAACTTTAACTCCGCCAAGTCTGCCCTAAGGCATCTTATAATCAAGCTCATAGGTGAAAGAGAAATAGAAGATTCTCAAGGATGAGAAGGAAAATAAATAAGACATAAGGGTACCCCAATTTGTCTGATAGCCTACTTCTCAGCAGAAACCTTACAGGCAAGGAGAGAGTAACATAAAATTTTCATAGTATTGAAGGAAAAAAATTTGTCAACTGAGAACACTTTACCCAGAAAAACTATCCATAAGAAATAAAGAAGGGATAAAGATTTTACCAGACAGATAAAAACAGAGAATATAACTCCACCAGACCTGTCCTCCAATAAATACTAAAGGAACTTCTTGAAACTAAAAGG
>PVHX01025806.1:10390-21841 GCA_004024805.1 Geosciurus inauris | reverse complement strand
CCAGTCTCAGTCTCGGATAGCCGGAGCCCTGGGCCGAGGCCCAGGCTGCAACCGCGCCTCTCCGTCCGGCGCTGAAACCACGCCTCCTGGCTACCGCTGCCTCCCGGTGATCCTGTACTCACACACACACGAGCGAAATTCCTGCGTGGGATGTTGAGCTGCAGAATGATGCCAGGAAGCTGGCTGGAAAACGGCACCTCCACCACTTCCAGCTTTGGTCCCTGAGAGCCTAGCGCAGAGTGGACTGTCTAGGCCGCCATCTTGGAACCCTGTCATTAATATTTTTTACTTACTAAGCAACTTTAATGCCCCTGAAATGTTAACTTTCCACACATAATGTGAGATCAAGATCAAGATTTAATGCAACTTTTTTTTCATAATTGTAGCCAAATTTCCTGTTCATATGTCTTGTTCTGAAATTTATGAATATAAATTCCTCTCTTTGGCTTACTGTATATGTCAATGCCAATAATATGCTCAATCTTGACAATTTCTAGATTATTAAAAAGTTCTTCTAAGATGTGGTTTTGCTGCAAATTTTAGATAGATGTTCATTTCTTTTTCATGTTCAGTATGTTAACTTCCATTATTAGTTTCTAACAGTTCTTTTCAAAAATCATGAATAAGGGTTGAATTATACCAAATGCTTCATTAGAATCTATTAAACTGATTAAATAGTTTCTCCTTTTGTTGATTAGTTGAACTTAAAGATGATATTTTTCTTTTATATTTTGAGATATGTATTTGAATGAAGATATGTAATATATATTATTATCAGTGAATAATGATTATATAAAAACTTGAGTTCTTAGCACTTATTAAAATAATTTGAATGTTGAATGTTTGATTTTCATTGTTATTTCTACTGTCAAAAAGTTACCAATACTATTTTAACACTTTCTTAAATTTCTATTTGATCATGTATGAATTTAGCATAAAATATACCTTATTTTAAATTTGTAGAAATGAAAAGTGTTTTTGGCAGGAGGATGGTACTGGGGGTTGAACTCAGGGGCACTCAACCACTGAACCACCAACCCAGCCTATTTTTTATTTTATTTGGAGACATGGTCTCACTGAGTTACTTAGCACCTTGCTTTTGCTGAGGCTGGCTTTGAACTCTCAATCCTGCTCTCAGCCTCCTGAGCTGCTGGGATTACAGGAGTGCATCACTGGCCTTAGCTGAAAACATGTTTTATTAATTATTTTTTCACTTTAGTTTTTATACTCATAAATTAGGGTTTATTGGATTCACTCATGGTACGACAGATATTGGTATTTCACTTGACATTTTGTCATTCTGGTGTATATCATTATACGATTATTTTAACATTCACTTACATGTGGATATTTAGCTTGTTTGTGGATTTTTTAAAAAAATATTTGAAAAAATTTTGAAATGAGAATAATTGCACATATTTCCTAGTATAAAACTATGATTTCTGTAAAAATAGAATTGCGAGTCTTAGATGTACACATTTTGAAATTAATGAAAAGGTAGTGCTAAATTGTTTTAAATGATCTCAATAAATTCCCAGAAATAATATCTGAGAGTTTCTGGTTCCATCTACTCATCAAGTTGGTCTCATCAGAGGTTTTAATTTCTGTCACTGTGATATGTGGAACAGTGTCTTGCTATATTTTCAATTTATTCTTTCTTAATTTTCACAGTAGAGAAGAGGTATTCACATGTTTTGTGCATGCTTCTTCTGTAAAATGTCTTTCATTTTTTCCAGTTTTTCTGGAATTCCTGTATTCACTTTCTATTAAATTGTCGCTTTATTCTTATTTATTTTAGTTTTGAAAATATTTTGGATATTTACCTCTCTTTTGTGACTTTAAATTTCAGATATATCTTTCCCTAATTTTTGGTTTCTTTTTTTAACTTTTTAAGGTTTGTTGTTTATTTCCTGTGTCCCCACTAGAATGTAACACTCTGAGGTCATAGATTTATTTTCTGCTTTGCACTCTGTGATCTCTACCACTTTACCTATGGTAACCATATTCTTTCTTGTTATTTCGAGATCAATTCATCTTAGATGCCATGTGCTATGACTTAGCAATAGATTCATTCTTCTTCATCAGTTTTGGGACTCACTGGGCTTCTTCTGAAAATTAATTATCCTTCACAGATCCCCTCCCCCAAAATACTACACAAAATCAGATTAATCAGTGATTATCTTTTTAACTACAGCCCATTACTGTACTCTATATTTGCTTCTCCTGAAACCTCACTGAGGTATATAGAGCCAAACCTCTTATTCTATAATCAATGTTCCTAACCAACCACATTTTTCATGTACTTTTCTCTTTTCTGCATTCTGGATGATTTCTTCCCTAATTCTCTCTTTGCTTGTGTTTGAACTGTACAGAGTTTCTTGTTTCATAGTTTATATGCATAGTTTTTATATACATAGTTTTTTCAAAAATTCCTGATAATTCTCAATAATTTTCTTATCCATTCTGATACTTTTCCTGTTCTCTAATTTAAGAAGCATAATAAGTCATTTATATTGTGTAAGAATTATGTGTCAGAACTTTTCCATAACTGCAGTCCTTGTAGATATGATTCAGTCCTGGTTTGTTCCACTGAATCTCTGGTATAGGGAAGTATTTGCACTTCTCTGTCATATTTTTTCATACTCCTTGGATTTTACCTGTGTGAATCTTTTGCTGTCTGGTTTTCCATTTTTAAGAGTCAATTTTCTGTCTGCCTAATACCTGGGATTAATGCCAATTTGGGAATATTTTTGCCTACATCTCCGGTTTGAAATTTAATGGAAAAAGTTCAAAGTGTGAATTTTGAGGTTACCATGAGAAGAGAAAGCATTGTCCTACATTTTCCTTCTCTACCAGGCCTGAAGCCTGGAAGCCAATTTCTACATTATGTCTTTTTCAAGTCAGTGGAGCAAATACAACCAGAGCTAGCATATGATGACCACATGTATATTTACGTATATGCATATAAATGCATACAGGCATTTGTACACATCCATACACATATGTGTGTGTTTTAGTTTAGCTTTTCATCAGCATCACACACACACACACACACACACACACAAAAAAAAAAAAAAAAACCAGACAAGAATAACTTAGAAGAAGAAAAGTTTGTTTTAGCCCATGGTTTCAGAAGTTCAGTTTATGGTGTGCTCACTCCCTAGCTTTGGGCCCATGGTGAGGCAGAATATCATGGAGAAAGCGTATGGCAGATAAAAACAGCTCAGGTTATGGCACAGAAATCAGAGAGAGAGCTGTGCTTAGCAGGAACAAAATATAAATCCCAAGGTCATATTGCAGTTATCTACTTCCTCTAGTTACATCTTATTTGCCTACAGTTACTTCCCAGTTAGTCCATATTGTTAGTGGACTGACAGGTGCAAATGATGGGAACACAAGGTTAAAAGAATATATCTAAAAAACGGGCCTACTATCCTGAACACATGCTTTCTTTTCCAAGAAACAATTACCTGCAGCTTTGCCTCGTTAAGCCTGAAGGATATCTTTCATACCTCAGCAAAATACCTGTTATCTGCAGAAGAAATGAAACCCAAAATAATGTTAAGAGGAGCCCAAGTTATCCTGAAGGTGGAGACTTTTGTGACCCTTTTCACAAACCAGATTCCAAAACTAAGGAGGATAAGGATAATTTCTTCTAACGCTTAAATCTGTAAGAATTTATGGTTAAGAATCCAATTAGAGTGGTCACCATGGACCAAAGTGACCTGGAGAGGTCATGGCAGTGGGGACTTGAAAGTCTGAGGCAACCTACTATCAGTCACATGTCAAGAAGTGGACCTGGGTGGGACTCCCTGTAAACTTCTCCAGGATCCCCAATAAAGTTGGTATGTACGAGAGGCAACTGTTACTCTTCTGACAGGATCCACTCTCTCCCTTGTGAGTGTTCCCTTTCCTTTTTCCTATCCCTTCAATAAATTTATGTTTGTTATCCTGAACAACATGTCTAAAATCTTTCTGACTTGATTGCAAGAATCTGGGTTTGAGGTGGGGGGAGGATCTTTGACACTGGCTCAGTTTCCTGGAAGGCCCCAACTCTGTAGCACGTTATCAGTGGATTAATGAACTGGTTAGTTGGATTACAAATCTCACAATACAAACAGTTCACCCCTGAACATCCCTACATGGTCTCACACATGAGCTTTGAGGGGTTACTTCATATCCAAACCATGACATGACTTCATTGATTTGCTAATCAAGGAAAAATACTTCAGTGAGTAGTTTGCTAAAGCAGGTAGTTCAGGTGGTTTTAATGTTACAAAACATAGAGTTAATGGGATGGAATTTCCACGTAGGGCCAGTAAGTGTCTGGGATCACCTAAAGTCACTGGTTCAAAATTTTGAAATTAGGAGACTGGAATCATGAGCATATTACTAAATTGTGCTTTCTCCTTCATCTTACTGCCAAATTAATTAAAAGTTCCTGACAGTGTCATTTAGTGTTTATTATTGAAAAAATTCAGACTCAACAATGTGATTTATGAGAATGGTGATTTATTAGAATTGTTCATTAAGGTAAAAAAGAGTGAGGAATTCTATCTTTGGGGGAAAAACAGGCTTTATCCACTGGTGCAAGTGAAAGTTTAGGAAAACAGATACCTTGACACCTGATAAGAAAGGAGAATAGACCGTGTAAGCCAGAGTCAGCAAACTTGAGCAATGCTGTTTGGAGGGACTGCTGATAACATGTTGACAAAGAGGCATTCCTAGCCCAGCAGAGTGCCACAGTAACAGCATCTTTCCATGTTCTCCAAATAATTCTGAGTCAAGAGCAAACATTGCTGGGAGACTGAATGCATAAGTATTCACTGGCATTTTATCTCTTCCCTCATTCAATCAGTCAGTCAGTCAATAAATATGTATGAAGCTACCACAAAGTGCATTACCTGATTGAGGTTCCAAGATTTTCAAAGGATTTCAAAATACTGTTCTAGTCCTTAATAATATTAAAATCCAAGAAAAAGAAAGGTGTCATAAATAAACATATCTGCATTTTTAGCAACAATGATTTGCAATCTCAGTTTTGGAAAGCACCTTCATGGTCATACAAAACAAAATATTTTCTAAAATGTGCAACTGGTTATGACTCATTCCAGAGCATGTGCAAAAGTGTGCTTTGCTGTGATAAAGGAATGGGCTACCTGCTTCTGTAATTTTTATATGTTCACCAGGAACACATATTTGTACATTTGTAATTATCATAATATTTATTACAGACACATATAAATATGCACATACAAGAAATTGGTGCTCAAATTTGTGGAAAACTGTGCTTAATTTTATATATGTGAAAGCTGCAAATGTCATTACCCTTTAGAGTTTTCAATATTCATTAGCATTTTCAATATTGTGCACTATAGATTAATAATTGTGCAGACAATTTTTTTTTTAAAAAAGTGCCTTAGTCCTTATGGCCTTTAAATGGTCTTCTCATGGAAGCATAATATATGAAGACTCTCCATAATGTTTACCAGTGTCTAAGTAGATTTGATTTTCTATACATTTTATTTTTCTTCTATTCTGGTCTCCTATCCAAGAGGAAGTCAATTTAGTGATATGAAGACTTCTGTACCACATCTAAGTGATCATTTGTTCTATATTAGGGGCTCACTCAACATTTTATTAATTATCTGTTCTTGGCCAGGTGATAATTTCATCTACATCTGTTTGCTATCAGTATTGTCACTATTACTAATATTATATAAAGTAGTTAGCACGATACAATATATGTCCAGTAAGTGGTAACTAATGTTAATATTGAATTTTTAATATCAAATAGTTATTCTTTTGTTAATGCTCACAGTCCATTCTGTCATTCTTAGAAATTTTACTTATTTATGGCTTTCCTTATTTATGGCTTTTATATATTTCTAAAGTCTCTTTAAAAATATCTTATTCTATCTGGATTATTTTTCTTTAAAAAAGTTCACAAAGAGGTAAATCTTTTACAAATATTACCCAACCTGAATGCTGTAGCATTGCCACATTATTTTCTAGAACTCCAAATTCTCTTCTGGTTTTGATCTTTTTGCTTGATCATAATTTTAATTTTGGGTGCTTCCTATCTTTTTAACAATATTTTCATCTGTCATAGTCTGTTTGTATGATCAAGCTTATTTTGAACGAGAGTGCTTTTTTGCCACATAGTTTTCCTAAAATTGAAGAGATACATTGCATCATTTTTGGTCTGAACATCCGGGATACTAAGGTAACTTGATGTCATTTTCTCAAGGTTTTTTCTAATTTTTCCTTAAAAAGACACATTAGGCTTCTTAGCTTTTTAGAAATAGTTTTTCTAATATTATACTAATTTTTAGTATAGCAAGGAATGTAGAAATGCTTTTTGGACCTCCGAGGTTCCTGCTGTGATTGAGGACCTGGATGCTGACTGAAAAAGCCATGTATTTGGCTTTTCTTATTACCAAAATTTAGCTTTAAAAAAACTTTGTTCAGCATGTTTTATTAAGAATTCTTAGTGATCCTACATGTAAAATGGCCTATCCTATTGGAAAAAGAGGTTGTGTGAAAAAAAATTCATATAACTCCTATGAAACAGAAAAGCCAAATATCTTAAGGATCAAATTTAAATCCTTTATATAATGGGGTTTACAAGACTAATCAAAAGTTATCTGACAGGGAAGAACAGGTGTCAGCTCCCTCTGGTAGTTCTCCTCCAACTTCCCTCTGATTATTTCTTTTTAATTGGCTGCTGAGAGGCATCTACACTCTTCTCATAAAGGGAGGACCACATAGAGAACTTAATTCAAATGAAGGTTCTGCTACTCACCTTGGCTTTGGATGAATTAGTTGGGTTCCACATGTATAAACTAAGGACTATGATGTAGGCTTCATAATGTGGATATCATAAGCTTGTGGAAATGAAAGGGAAGGTTAAATTATCACCCTTTCAAGTCCCCTGGTATAGATTAAATAATTGTTCATTCTGTTCAGTCTTTGTGTCAGGGTCTGAAAATAAAAAGACCCTTTGTTTCCAAGCATGGAGCAAGAGGCTATAGCTACTGACATTTATGCTCTAAAGTGAAAACCAGAAAGCCCTGGTAATGACAGTTACAGGTTTTTATGGAAAAGAAATGGTCATTGGGAAATTCAAGGCTGGAAGGCAGAAATCTTTGGCCACCAAACTCTGAATGATATTGTGTCCTCACTTTCACAGTTAGTTCAGACACTGAGGTGGTATTCCTTACATGTCATTCATTATTTAAATTGGACTATCAAGTGTGTGAAATGCATTTTAAAGTAATTCTTGAATATTGATGTAAACAATGTGTGTAGTAGAACTCTATCTCTAATATCAAGGATTTCTATAGATTGTTATAAAAACTATATGTCAACAAATTTGATAACCTAGAAGAATGGATTGAAGAAATAAATTATGCAAAATATAATTTGGTGTGAAATTGGATTTCTAAGATCTGTTCTGTCACAAGTTGCCGTGTCAGTTAGGACTGGGGAGAACAACAGGGAGAAATTGGATGGATAGTTTCTGTATCAGATCAATTTCTAGAACCTCTTTTGTTTAAGGATAGTCTTCCTGTGCCAATTTTTAACCCCAATTTATACTTTTAATGTTCTTCATTATTTTAGAAATTATTTTGACAGATATTTTTACTCTCTATAATACAATTATTTATAAATTAATAAATTATCTTTTTCTTTAGCAGAAATGTGAGGGCATTCCATTTCTTCTTCATAAATTTAGTAACTCCTAAAGGTACTGAAGACCCTACAATATATTCTCTTCCCTACCAGCCTTTTATTGTGAAATGTACCTCAGACACATGGAACCATTATACTTAATACTTTATTTAAATTATTTACATCTCACCATAAATTTTTCATTTAGCCATAATTTTGCTATATTATTTATTAGGAAGTTAGATGTCAGCAAGATTAGAATGTATCTCTAATATCACAAGAATACTGACATCTGAATCTGTTAAACATTCTGAAATTTAATTATTGACACATTTTATGACAGAAGCAACACATAAAGCAGCATAGGGCAAGACTTCCAAAATGGCAGTGGGAAGGCATATATAATCTGCTTCTCCATAAAATAATTAAAACTCTATAAAAAGGGTCAAAATAAAAATATTCAGAGTCCTGGAATTTAAACACAGGCTTTCAACAATCTAAGGAGTGTTTACTCATGAAAAACTACTGTATCAGGGTACAAATAGTAGGGGTTGTGGTAAGATGACTTGACCTCCTGATTTCATTTCATTTCCTCCTCATTGTCATAATAACCTTAAAATATAGAAGTTTTACATCCCCTAGAGGAAACAGAATTAAGGCTCCTCAAAATCCCTATTTTTAGAGCATTATCAATATCATAGCTCTGTAAAAAGCCTACCTGCTGGTCATTGTCATTATTTATCCTAAGTCTGTGATGCCAATTGGAAACTGTGGTACATATACTCAATGGAATATTACTGAGCATAAAAAGAGAATAAAATTATGGCATTTGCAGGTAAATGGATGGAGTTGGATACCAAAGGCCAAATGTTCTCTCTGGTAAGTGGATGCTGATCCATAATGGAGGAGGGGGATGGAAAGAATGGAAGAACTTTGGGCAATAGTAAGGGAGATGAGGGGAGGGGGCATGGAGGCAAGAGAAATGGTGGAATGAGATAAACATCATTCCCTAGGTACATATATAACTGCATATATGAAAAGTTGTGCTCCATTTGTGAATAATAAATTGAAATGCATTTTACTGTCATACATACCTAATTAGAATAAATAAAGAAAGAAAGAAAAGAAAACACAGGCCTAATATAAAGTCTAAATGAAAGGGAAAGACTACCTTTAAGGGACTATAAAAGCTTTGACACATCGTGGGAGCTAGGCAGTCATGAGTAAGGAAACGTGCATATCCATGATTAACTTGAGAAAGCCCCAAATTCTCACTTCTGGCTGAACTTTCAGTGTTTTGTAAGCAGGAAGCGAAGGCTAAGGCAATTACAAACTGAATATGGAAGGAATTCCTTGATATATTTAATGATGCTCATGGTTAAAGGGGGAAAATGTATTGATTCAAGACACATGGGGAAATATTTGCCTAATGTTAAGGTGAAGAGCAAGAGATTTCAGTAGTTACACAGCACAAGGAATACAGATTTTTTTATATTAGTACAGGAAAGTGATTAAGCAAATAAACAGCAGCAAAAAGCCAAACAAAACAAAACCTAAGAAAAACCCAATATCAAAACAACAAGAAGAAATGAAGCAACAATTTCAAAGCCTGAGAGTGGGTGGGTGGGATCTAATATCTGGATTTATTATGAACCTAAAAATATCAGTTTCTAACAATAAATTATGAGTAAGGGAACTGCAAAGAAACTGTCACAGAGAGGATCCAAATTTGGACTAAAATTTTTCATTAAATTGATGATTATAAATATGGTCAAATATCAAAGGAAACCATGTTTTAAGAATGAAAGAAAAAGCATTACAATGATGTCTCACTAAATTGAGAATAAATAAGAGTCTCAGAAGTAGCCACAGGGACAGAAAGAAATAAAATCTTATCCTGAAAACCATTAATCTACACACCCAAAACACAACGTATTCCGACAAGAATAAACTCAAAGAGATTTACTCTTCAATGCATCATAGCCAATTCCTTGAGGAAAAAGTACAAAGAGAACTTGGAAAGGAGCAAAAAACAAAAGAAAAATTATCATCGTGTACAATGGCTTCTCGAGAAGATTGGCAGTCTTCTCTTCAGAACCCATAAAGGCCCAAAGACAGTAGGATGACATATAACAAATGTTACCATCAGAAAAAAAAAATATACGCACACATATATATATGAAGAAATGAAGGAAAATTAATGTATATTCAGAAAACTAAAACATTGCCTCTAATCAATCCACCCTATAAAAACATTAATGTAATTTTTCAAGGTGAAAATACAGGCACATTTAACTCATGTCCATATAAAGAAATAAAAAGTGAAGTCAATTACATAAGTAAGTATGAAAGACAGTATAAGCATATTTTAATAGCTTCTTATCCTAACTGTAACTGATTTGGACAGTTTTGCATTAAAAAAATCAATTACAAAACTGCATTTATGGGTTGTAGAATACAAAGTTGAAATTTTGTGTAACAATAAAACTACAGTGGAGTGTACAGAGTATGGTGTATATACTGGTGTATATTTCCTGTGCACTACTAGAATTAAGTTAACATTATGCTGAACTTGATTATTTAAGATTATTTTTGGTACTGGGGATTGAACAAAAGGGTACTTGACCACTGAGCCACATTCCCAGCCCTATTTTGTGTTTTATTTAGAAACAGGGTCTCACTGAGTTGCTTAGCACCTCGCTGTTGCTGGGGCTGGCTTTGAACTCGCAATTCTCCTGTCTCAGCCTCTGAAAGTGCTGGAATCACAGGTGTGTGCCACCACATATTAAGATGTTAATTGTAATCTTCAAATAACAGCCAAGAAAAAACAAAATTATCTCAAAAGA
This sequence comes from Geosciurus inauris, assembly GCA_004024805.1. Taxonomy (NCBI): domain Eukaryota; kingdom Metazoa; phylum Chordata; class Mammalia; order Rodentia; family Sciuridae; genus Geosciurus; species Geosciurus inauris. The sequence goes on along the minus strand of PVHX01025806.1, from coordinate 11,321 downwards.
AAGAATAAAAAATTAAAGTGTTCAAGTAGAAAATATCTACTTAAGTAAAGAGAGGGTAATATTGAAGGAAAAAAAATAAGAAAACCTAAGACACAGTAAATAAATGGCAATAATGAATATATAATTTATAAATTACCAGTAATTATACTTACTATAAATGAATAAACAATCCAGAGAATAAAGTATAAAACAAAGGAAATCAATAAACAAAACACATGATTTAATTAAATTCATCTAAATAATACAACTAAATTTTGAAGATACTATTAGATTGAAAGTCAAATGATAGACAAAATGATAAACTACAAAGATAGATATAAAAAATGACTTTTAGTGGGGGAAAAAGGCTCTGAGAAAAAAGCTGTTATTATATGATACCTGGTGTTTTGAAATGACAAAAAAGTCCCTTTATAGGGAAGATACAACAAACATTTAAGATTATGTGTTGTAAAAGAATGCACCAAACTATTTAAGCAGAAAGGGAAATAATTGGGGCTGGGGTTGTAGCTCAGTGGTAGAGCGCTTGCCTAGCATGTGTGAGGAACTGGGTTCGATCCTTAGCACCACATAAAAAATAAATAAAATAAAGACATTCTGTCCATCTACAACTACAAAAAATTTTTTTGAAAAAAGAAAGGGAAATAATTGATGAGAGAGAAAAGTAGTTCAGCAATAGCAATGTAACCACTCTTTCAATAATGTAAACAAGGCCAGGCGCGGTGGCGCAAGCCTGTAATCCCAGCACTTAGGGAGGCTGAGACAGGAGAATCGTGAGTTCAAAGCCAGCCTCAGCAATGGCGAGGTGCTAAGCAACTCAGTGAGACTCTGTCTCTACATAAAACACAAAATAGGGCTGGGGATGTGGCTCAGTGGTCTAATGCCCCTGAGTTCAATCTCCAGTACCAAAAAAAAAAAAAAAAAAAAAAAAAAA
>PVHX01025806.1:0-10290 GCA_004024805.1 Geosciurus inauris | reverse complement strand
CAGAAGCATTGAACACATCTCTGAACCAACAAATTATAAAATGATCTATAGAAAACAGCACCCAAAAATAGTACCATCACACGAAGTTATAAAACAAATATTAATAATTTTAAATAATTGAAAACTTGTAAAATATCTTCTCTAATCAAAATGTGATTAGCCTAGAAGTCAATAACAAAGGAATTTTGGACATTAACAAATATATAAAAATAACAATCAATAAAAGAGAATATTAAAAGGATATTAAAAATAATTTGTCATATACAAAAGCTAGACTAAAATAAATTTTAAAAATGGGGATCCCATGAAAATAGAAAAGAGATCAGTAGAGCACAGGAAGGGGGTTGAAGGGAAGGGAGGAAGGATGGGAAACAGGAGCAAGATTGGAATGAAACTGACCCAGCTATCCTATATATATGGTATATATATGAATATACCATAGTGATTTTCATCTTCATGTTTGCCTGTAATGCACTAATTAAAAATATATAAATAAATAGAAGACAGATCTGTACAATAGAGGAAAGGGACCAGGAGGAGGGAGGAGGGAAGGGTATAAAGAAGTACTGAGGACTGAATTTGAGCAAATTACATTCTATGCTTGTATAATTGTATCAAAATGAATCTTAATATTATGTATAACTATAATGCACTAATAAAAATTTTTAACAATCATTTGGAATGAATTAAATGAAAATAAAACCTGGTAAAACTTATTATATATAGCTAAAGCAGGGCTTGAAGGAAATGTATAGCCATAAACACCTAAAATATATGAACTCTAAAATTCAATAGATTAAATTTGACCTTAAAAAACTAAATTAAAAAGAGAAAACCACACTGAATGCAATCACAAGGAATAAAATAATAAAGATTACAGTGTCAATAATTGAAAAAGAGAAATTAAAAAGATAGATCTAATAAAAAACCCGCATCTAATAAAAATCCACAGCTACCATCATACTTACTGTTGAAATAATGTATCAAAATCTTTTAAGAAGAAAAGAAAGTCTGTTCTTGTCATTTATATTCAGTATCATGTTAGTGTTCCTCACTAAAATAGGCAAGAAAAATATGAAATCATTTCATATAAGTAAAATGATTTCTATTCATGGATGGCATCTTGTATGTAGAAAACCACTACAAATCCACTAAAACTGAGAATTAACAAACAATTCAACATCTTTACAGAATAAAATGTCAATATACAAAGTAAATCATATTTTTATATATTAGGAATTATTTATCAATAAGAATAAAATATTCAAGAATATATTTCACAAAAAAGATGCAAGACTGTATACTGAAATCCACAAATTGTTGAAAAAAATGAATGGAAAGGAATATAATGTTCTCTAAATAAATGGAAAGGAATATAATGTTTGTGAATTGTAAGACATAACATTGCTTAAGTGACCATACAATCACTATCTATTTTTATCAAAACTCCAGCTGGCACCGGACACAGTGTGACACACCTGTTATCCCCAGTGGCTTGGGAGGCTGAAGCAGAAGGACCACAAGTTCAAAGCCAGCCTCGGCAACTTAGAGAGGCCCTAAACATCTTAGCAATACCCTGTCCCAAAATAAAATATAAAAAGGGCTGGGATGTGGCTCAGTTAAATCTTAGCTGGCATGTTGCAAAAGTGAACAAGCTGAGCCAAAATTTCACAGAAAATGCAGAGTACAGAATAGCGAAAATGTCCTGTAAAAAATATATACCTTACTGTGATAGAACAGAACATGAGATCTACTCTCTGAAACAAATTCTTAAGTATACAATGCAGTAATTGTATGGGTACAGTTTTGTATAGTTTTCTAGATCTTATTTATCTTGTTAGTTAAAATGTCATGTGTGTTGGTTAGTAGCTACTTATTTCCCCCACCCTCTGTGCCCTGGTAAATGCCATTCCATTCTTTGCTTCTATTAATCTGATAATTTTAGATAGCTCATATATGTGAAATCATGAAGTATTTCTCTTTCTAGATATGAGTGACTTATTTCATGTAGCCCAATTTCTTCAACTTTGATCCATATTGTCATAGTGTCCAGACTTGCCTCCTTTTTTAAGGCCTAACATGTATATAGATATATAGATATAGATGCAGATATAGATATAGATACACACATACATATGCATACATATTTATATGACATACATACAGACACAGCATACTTTCTTCATGCATTCATCATTCATGTGTTGATGGAAAAGGAAATATCATGACAGACACTATTGAAATACAGAAGATAATTAGAAACTATTTTTAAAATTTACACTCCAGTAAATTAAAAAACCCTGAAGACATCAACAAATTTCTAGAGGCATATGATCTGCCCAAACTGAATCAGGATGACATACATAATTTAAACAGATGTATTTCAAGCAAGGAAATAGAAGACACTATCAAAAGCCTACCAACCAAGAAAAGCCTGGGACCAGATAGATTCTCAGCTGATTTCTACAAGACCTTCAGAGAAGAATTAACACCAATAGTCCTCAAATTATTCCAAGAAATAGAAAAGGAGGAAACACTTCCAAACTCATTCTTTGAAACTAGTATCACCCTGATACCCAAACCAGATAAAGACACATCAAAGAAAGAAAAATTCAGAACAATATCCCTGATGAACATAGACACAAGAATTCTCAATAAAATTCTGGCAAATTACATACAAAAACATATTAAAAAGATAGTGAAATAGTCTTCAGGGTTCTGATTTCAATTCTTTTGTATAAAATCATGGAAATGGAATTGCTAGATCATATGGTGCTTCTGAAACTATGCTACTTTAAAATTGTGGCTGTGCCATTTATCTTTACAACAGTAATGGTGACTACATCATGGTCTATGCTTATTTTCTTTGTTTTTAAATATGTATATAACCACGCTGACAAGTGAGTGAAGATATTATTGTGGTATTTGATTTGCATTTCTCTGATGATCACTGTTATTAGACATTTTTAAATGTATATATTGAACATTTTATGCCTTGTGTTGAGAAATGTCTTTTAAAATCCAGAGCTCATTTTCTAATTGGGGTATAGGAGTATTGAGTTATAGGAGTTGCTTACAGATTTTGGAGATTAGTTCTTTATCAGATATATGATTTGCAAATATTTTCTTCAAAAGACTTTCATCTCTGTGATTGTTTGCTATGCAGAAGCTCCTTCATTTGATGCATCCACATTCATCTGTATTTGATTTGTTATCTGTGTTTTGGATATCATTCCTTTGAAATCATTGCCAAGACCACAGTCATAGAGTTTACCCTCTTATTTTTTTCCAGGACTTTTACAGACTTGGATCTTAGTTTTTAAGTCATTAGTTCATTTCAGGCTTTATTTTTCTATATGGTATAAAATCTGGATCCAATTTCATCTTTATGCAAGTGAATATTCTGTTGTCTCAACTCTATTGGGAGTTGTTCATCTGGACTAATATTGCATTCTTGGTAAAGATCAGTTGACTATATATGTATGGATTTATTTCTGGGCTCATATTCTGTTCTACCAATCTGTATGCCTTTTTTAAAGTCAGTACCATATTATTTCAATTCCTGTAGTTTTATATTTTAAAATAAAATAAAGAGATGCCTCCATATTTGTTTTTTTCTCTCTAGATAGATTTGGCTTTTCATAGTCTGTGGTTCCATAAGAATTATAGAATTACTTTTCCTCTTTTTGGGCAAAATAGCACTGGAATATTGATGTAGACTTACTGAATTTGCATATTGCTTTGAGTAGTTTTGGTATTTTAACATTTTTTTTCTTCTAATCCATGAATACAAGGTATCTTTCCATTTGTTTTTGTGTATCATTTAATTTCTTACATAAATATTTTGCAGTTTCATTACAAAAGTCTTTTACTTCCTTAGTTATGTCTATTCCTATTTTATTCTTTTTGATTCTTTTTAAAATGGTATTATTGTCCTGGTTTTTTCAGGTAGCTTATTATTAGTGTGTAGTAACAAATGATTTCCATTACATTGATTTTGTGTCCTGTAATTGAAAAGATTTGGTTATTAGTTTAACAGTTTTTAAATGGAGTCTGTAAGTGTTATATATATAAGATAATGCCATCTCTAGACAGATATAATTTTATTTCTTCTTTTCTACTTTAGATGCTTTCTATTTCTTTCTTTTTTTTCTATAATTGTCATGCCTATGACTTCCAGTATTAAGCTGAATAGAAATTACAAGAGTGGGCATCTATTACCACAATCTTAGAGGAAAAACACTTGGTTTGTCAACAAGATTATAATTCTATGCACTTTTCCTACATGGATTCTATTATGTAAAGGTACTCCTTTTATTCCTATAGAGTTTGTATCACAAAAGGGTATTGAATTTTGTCAAATGTTTCTTCTGCATTTACTGAGATAATCATACACTTTTTATCCTTTTCCTATGTTAATTGAGTATATCATGAATTAATTTTTGTATGTTAAACCATTCTTGCATCCCAGGGCAAAATCTTAGTTGGTCCTTTTAATGCCTTCTTGGATTTATTTGGTGATATTTTTGAGGATTTATGTTTCTGTATTAATTGGGAACACTGGCTTACAGTTTTGTTTTTTTTCTTAATCACGGTACTCTTGGCTTCATAAAATCAATTTGAAGTGTTCCATCTTCTTAATTTTTTGGAAGAATATTAGAAAGATTTGCATTTTCTCTTCATTAAATATTTGGTAGAACTCACCAATAGAACCCATCTGATCCTGGACCTTTCTTGCTTAGAAGATTTTTGTTTGCTGACTTAATCTCCAAGCTAGTTTTCATTTTGTACTTTCTATTTCTTCCTTAATTAGTGTTGGTACATTGTCTGTTTCCAAGAATTTGTCCATTTTTGGTAGGTTATCCTGTTTGTTGGTGTATAATTTTTAATAGCAGTCTCTTATGATTATTATCATTTCTGTGACATCAGTTGTAATGTCCACTCTTTCATTTCTGCTTTTATTTATTTTAGTTTTCTCTTTTTCTTAATTAGTTTAGCCAGTTCATACCTATTTTATCTTCTTAAAAATTCTTAATATTTTAGATTTATTCCTATTGGTATACTCTTTTTTCTTTTCAGTTTTGTATAACATTAAGATTAATTTTGATATAATTATAAATGCATGGAATATAATTTGCTCTAATTCAGTCTCCAGTACTTCCTCATTCCTTCACCTCCTCCCTCACTCAATTCCCTTTCCTCTACTTTACTGATCTTTCTGCTATTCATAGTTTTTTTCATTTATTTCTACTTGAATATTTGTTATTTTCTGCCTTCTTCAAATGGAAGAATAACTTTTTTCATCTTTTTCTAGCTTCTTGGGTGTAAAGTTATGCTGTGTGTTTGAAATCATTCTTCTTTTTGAATGTAAAAATTTTATCAAAAGTTTCCCCTTGAGTATTTCTTTTCTGGTAGTCCATATTTTTAGCATGCTGCATTTCCCTTTTCAAGGTACTTTATGATTTCCTCTCTGACTCACTAGCTGTTAAAGAAGTGTTGGTTCTTTTCACATATTTCTGAATTTTCCATTTTTCCTTTGATTGAGTTCTACTTTTATTCTATTGTAGTCAATAAAGATTCTTTATATGATTTCAGTATGCTTGAATTAAGACCTGTTCCATGACCTAAATTGAGAACTATCCTGGAGAAAGGTCAGTGTGTACTTTGGAAGAATGTGCATTCCTCTGCTACTGGTTGTTGTGTGCTATCTATGTCTGTGAGATCCACTTTGTCTAGTTTTTCAAGTTCTGTTTCTCTTGATTTTCTGCCTGGGTGACCTATCCACTAGCATAATATTGAAGTGTCCTATTATTATTGTATTTCTGTCTGTCTCTCCCTTCAGATCTGCCAGTGTTTTCTTTGCATATTTAGGTGCTCTTACATTGGGTGCATATATTTTGTAATTGTTTTATTTTCTATTCTTTCTACTAAATTGTCTCTTTTATCATTGTGCAATGCCCTTCCCTTGCTTTACTGATGGTTTTTACTTAAATTCTACCTTGTCTTATATAAGTGAAATCTTCTATAAACCCTGTTCTTATTTAAAAATATTTTTGGTTGTAGATGGACACAGTATCTTTATTTTATTTATTTATTTTTATGTAGTAATGAGGATAAAACCCAGTGTCTCACAGATGCTAGGCAAGTGCTCTACCACTGAGCTAAAAACCCAGCCCTAGCCTTGTGCTTTCTTTTAACCATTCATATATATACTATTCTTTTCTTTCCCTTCCCTTTCAGCATTAGTGCTTACTTAGAGTAAATTCCTTCTAGGCAAAGTATAGTCCTTCATAAACTCCACATTTTTATTGGGATTTTAATCCACTTATCTTTAAAGTAATTACTGATAGGAAATGGTTTAGTATTACCATTTTGTTTCTATGTTATGCTAATCTTGTAGTTCTTTTGTCTATCATCCTTTATGGCTTTATTTATTTCTTTTTGGCATTGATAGGTTTTGATTCTTTTCTCTTTTTCTTTTGTACAATTAATTTCCATAGGCATTTTTGGAGGTTACTTTGAGTCTGACGTAAAATATTTTATAGTTGTGGAAACATAAACTGATAATAAGTTCAACTATGCAAAATAGTCTACATATTAACTCACTTCCCACTTTATTATTCTCAGAATTTTCATGTATTCTTTTAATATATTTTAAAATCATAGTTATTTCTAATAATTTTGTATTTTAACTTTTATACTAGCATTCAGAGTGATTTCATCACGACAATGATAATAATTCAGGAGTCTGTAAATGTAAATTTGCACTTACCAATCAGTTTTCTACTTCTTATGTTATCATGTTGCTGTTTTGTGCCTTTCATTGCAACCTGAAGAACTTTCTTTAGCCTTTCTTTTAGTTTTGTTTTCTTTTCTTTTGGGGTGCAGGTACCTTTTAATTAACTTCTAGATTTCTCATAAAAGTAATGCATCCATGAATTATTGATAAACATTGTGTTTACTAAGGGAAGGAGGGTCCAGGATTTTCTACTCTAGTCACATCTCGAAAGTGTTCTTGAAAGAAAGTAAGAAGTTGGAGAATGCACACTTCTCAGTTTCCCAATTTACTACAGTACCAAAGACAATATGGTACCAGGACACGGGTAGATGTACAGATCAATGGAATATATTTAAGAGTGTAAAGAAAAGCATTTAAATTTATGGTCAATTGATTAGCAGCAAGTTGTCGGCACCATTCATTGGTGAAAGAATAGTCTTCAACAAAGGGCACTAGAACAACTGAATAGAAGCCTGTAAAAGAATGAAGTTCCAACTAGTTGTCACTCACAAACAAAAAATTAACTTAAAGTGTATTAAAGCCCTAAATGTTAGAACTAAAATTATAAAACTAGGCTCTATGTTCCTCACTTTATATTTGGAAAAGATTTCTTAAATATGATAGCAAAAACATAAGTGACCAAAGATAATATAGATAAATTGGACTTAATCAAAATCAAAGACTATTGGGTTAAAAGTAATATCATCAAGAAGGTGAAAAGACACTCCCAAAGATGGGAGAGTACATTAAGTGTTGTAAAGAATATGTATCCTTAATATACAATAAATCCTTACAATTCAGCTAATAAGAGACAAATAACTAAATTAAAAACTGGCAAGGATCTGAATAGCTGCTTCTCCATAAAACACACACAAATGGCCAAAAGCAGAAGAAATGAGACTTAACCTCATTAGCCATTAGAGAAATGCAAATCAAACACACAGTGAGATACCTCTTCACATTTATCAGCAAGACTATAATCAAAATGATAATCACAAGTGTTGATGAAGATGTAAAGAAACTTGAACTGCTTGTGGAAATGTAAATTTGTGCAACCATTTTAGAAAATAGTCCCAGAAGTTTCTCATGATAAGATGAGAAACTAAAAATAAAGTTACCACATGACCCAAAAATTCTAAGTATCTCTTCAAGAAAGAATGAAAACATATATTTACATAAAATCTGGTAAGTAATACTTCACATTAGTCCTTTTCATAATAGCCAAATAAATACAAACAACCCATCTGTCTATTTACTGATTAGTATACAATCAAAAGCAATGTATCCGTGCAGTGAATATTATTTATCCATAAAAAGAAACTGTATACTTTGAGTGAATTGTATTGTATCTGAACTAAAATCTTAATAAAGCTGTTCACACATGTGCAGACACACAAACAACATCATTTGGAGTCACACATTAGGTTTTGAAAAGCAATGCATAAGTGTTAATTTTTATGTTAATTTCCTAAGTTTGAAAACTTTGACACCCAAGTCCTTTTTAGGTGATCTCTACTGTTTTGGGAAGAGAGTTATGAGTCCCAGGAGGAGGCAAGAGGGTTACGAGTATCCTTTTATTGAAATATATTCACTCAAACAAGAATCCAAATCTCTTTTCTTCCTTATGTATGAAAGGTAGCCTTGGAAACATTGCTTTTGGAAATGTCTGTAATAAATAGTGCAGTTTTCCTGAAACTATGGGTACTTCTGGGTTATCTGAGTCATTTAGTGGTTCTACATTTATGTGGTTTGAGCTATAGCCCAGTGATATGTATGTGTATCAGGGACTTCCCTTTGTCACTTTCAGAGTTAGAGGGTTTTAATATTTGACAACCACAGTAGGTTAATGTATAAACTTATATCTTTTATTTTTCTTTCTAGAGAGAAGACTAATAACTAAAGAGGTCATTTTTAAAAACCTAATCTCTAGAATTTCATTATTTTTGGAGTTCAGAGTCAGTTGTAGAGTTGAAAGGTCCCCACAAAATTTCTTTATATGTTCTTTATTTAACCTCAGTGTGGCCAATGCTGCCTTCCTTTCAACTTTATTTTTAATTCTTGTGATTGTCATGGAGTGACATTTTAGGTAGCTGGCAGAGTCTGCCATACAAGGAGTGAAAATATTGGAAATGTCATATCATATGGAGACTGTACCCATTTCCTTGTCAAGCTCATCAGATTTCTCTGGAGTCTATGTAAGGTAAATCATTTCCAAGTATCACTTTTAAAAATCTAAACAGTATTTTTCTAAGACAGCAAAAAGAAATACTGTGTGAAAAAACAGAACTTCTTATATACTCAGCCAAATATGTTTTTCTGACTGACATAAGAGCAACATTAAGTGGCCATGACCACAGAAATGAGAGCCTTGCTGAAGCAGATGGGTATTCCAGAAACCGTGTTTTTAGTCCCTAGTGTGGAGGCCTCATGGTGCAGATGCTCTTGAGATGAGTGAGCACCTGAAGGACTATGGGTTTTGCAGTGGCTTCTGATATGAGGCTGAGTGCTCATGGAAAGGGCCTCCATGGAAAGGGGCAGGGAAGGGCATTATTGGAAGTCCTTTCTTTAGGGTTTCTCAAAAATATTACCATTTCCTTATGGTGAAAACTTTAAAAATTCATTCCTTCTAGCTTTTTGAATTACATTTTACATAATTATTATATATACCCACACTACTGTGCATGCAATAACATACCAGAAGTTCTTATCCTATTTAGCTATAACTTAGTACCCATTGATCAGCCTGTCCCCATCCTCCCTATCCCCCACTCTCTCTAGCCTCTGGTAAGTAACCAATATCCAATCTTAACTTCTATTACATCAATTTATAAATATATTTCTTAATCTCGCATATTATCCTTTCTTTTATTTTAGCCTATTGGTCTCTACTTCCCTGGGAAAATCAGCAGAAAATGTCCTGTAAATTTTCTTAGGCTGATGCCATCTCCAATTTAGGATGAGAGGAGTATAGGGGAATGTGCCACTTTCTATAACCACTTTTGGGGAGGATAACTATTTTCAAGTGATATAGAAGACAGGGGTGGAAAAGGAAAGGAAAAGGACATAAGCCTTTCTCAGGTTTGTCACAAAAGAGAGGAGTGAAGGAGTCATCTGCAACATGAGCCCTTCAGCTGGGGATGGGAAAATATCTATTTCAAATCCCTCATTTGACAGCAGAGAGAATCAAATAATGACGCTACTGGTATTTGTAGTATGAGTTAGTTGCCTACCTCAAGAGTATGTCATGGGTTGATTTTCTCTACAGTGTACAAGGTTGGACTCTGAGGATAGACAAGTTCTCATCTAGTCCAGTAGCTTCAGACATTATGACTCCAGCATGGATCATCCTTCCTTTCACTTTCTGTCCAGTTGGGTCACATCCCTGTTTCTCTCTGAAGGACAGCACCATAACCTCAGTAGCCTACTTTCTGCAGACTCTGTTCAAAGTAGAATCCTCCAGGTCCCTCACTGCTGAATCTCACAAAAAACATGGGCAGGCATATGCCCAGAAC
>PVHX01025805.1:0-21576 GCA_004024805.1 Geosciurus inauris | reverse complement strand
TTCAATCCCTGGTAAAAAAAAAAAAAAAAAAAAAAGGACCCAGACTATAGCTCAGTGGTAGAGTGCCTCTGGGTTAAATCTCCACTACTGCAATAAATAAATAAATAAAATGAAAAATTATAAATAAATAAATAAAATTTTAAACAACAACGTATAGAACATTACTATAGTTGAATACTCTGCTGTTGTGGAAGAGGATGGCAGGTCATTATGAGCAAACGTATTGCTATGGAAGGATCCACAAACATTGATAATAAAAAAAGGAAATGTAGAACAATATGGATAGTATAATTCCATCTGTTATTTACTTCCATTCAAGTAATACATTTATATTACTCATACAATATTTTGTATTTCCTTCCATTAAAAATCTTTGTGTTGGGCTGGGATTGTAGCTCAGCGATAGAGCGCTTGCCTCACATGCATGAGGCCCTGGGTTCGATCCTCAGCACCATATACAAAGCAATAAAATAAAGACATTGTGTCCATCTACAACTAAAAAAATATTTTAAAAAAATCTTTGTGTTTATTTGAATATACATAGAGAAATGTCTGGAAGCATACTGGCAGTACAGAAGAGGATTGGGTCAAATGCTTATGGGGGGATTTTAACTTTTTATTTTATATACTTCTCCCTGGAGAGAGTTGACATCATAGTGAGATCTGGGGCAAAACCTATGTATGTATCAGGTTCCCATGCTCTGAACTGAAGATCTGTAAGAACTTCCATGCTCACTTCTCAGATTTGCAAAGTAACTAGGAAATAGCATCCAAGTCTTCTTCTTTTTGCAGCCCACCAAAGTGATCTAGTTGGAAGAACAGGACTCTTATTTCCCAGAACTGGGGCTCAGGAAAAGTGAAGTGACTTAAATCATGACCAATTGCACTGTTTCATCTTTTATAAAAAAATATTATGAAATATTGCATATTTGAAGAATTATTTCCTGCTTGAAGAATTATGCTACAGATACATCTATTCCCTACCACTCAGAAATAAATAATAATAAATAAATTGAAGCCCCCTGTGGACTCCTCTCCAATCTCATCTCTCTTCCCCTGTTTCAGCCCCTGAATTAATCACTTCAAATGAAAATTTGAAAACTTCCTAGTATTCTTATAAGCATAAAATATATGTGCACATATCCCTACACCATATATAGTGGTACTTTGCCCTTTATTTAAGTAGTATTAAAGTGTATATATATTCCTCTGCAACTTGCTTTTTTTCAGTTATCATATTGATAAGATCCATTCATGATGTTACACAGTCTATTAATTTTCACTGCTTTAAAATATTCCATTTTAGTTATATGTCACAATTTATTTATCCATTTTCCTGTTGTTAGACATTTAAGTTTTTTGCTTTTTACAAACAGTGCTGGTATGAACATTCTTGTACGCGATTCCTTGTGCACACGTGGGAGGGTTTTCGCAGGTGCAAGTCTGGGAGCGGGCTTGCTGAGTCAGGGTGCATGCATCTTCAGTTTTACTACATATTGCCAAATGGTTTTATAAAGTTGTGCCAATTTGCATTCTCAGCCGTGTATGAGAGTTCCCTCACTTCACATCCTTGCCAACCCTTGGCACAGTCAGATGGTTGGGTGTAAAATGGCACTTCAGTTTGGTTTTTGCTTGCATTTCTGTGATTCTAATGAGCTTGTGCATCTTTCTGCTTTGCCTTTTTTCTCCCTTGAAGGCTTGAAGAGTGTTTTAGGATGAAGGGTAATAAAGTATGTGATTGCCTAATTTGAGATTGAGTGCTGTGAATCTTTGATCTAAGTAGGTAAGCCTTGGACTACTTGGGTTCAAGTCGACCCACATCACCCTCCACGGAGGTCTTTCCCACTGAGGTGCAATCCATCATGGGCAGAGGTGGCAGCAGCAATAGCTATCTCCTAGGCACCTTCCTCACACACCAGAGCCCTGAAAATTAAACACTAATTTTTTAAACATTTTTTTAGTTGTCAATGGACCTTTATTAATTTATGTATTTATTTGTGATGCTGAGGATTGAACACATGCTAGGCAAGTGCTCTACCACTAAGCTAAAACCTCAGCCCAGACATTAATTTTTTATTGATAATATATATTGTGGGTCAGGAACAGTGTTCAGCTCTTTACCTAAATAATGCTGGCCACTGTAGTGCATGTCTGTAATCTCAGCTTGGGAGGCTGAGACAGGAGGCTGAGGCAGGAGGATTACAAGTTCAAGGCCGCCTGGGAAACTTAGAGAGACCATGTCTCAAAATTAAAAATTAAAAAAGGGCTGGAGATGTAGCTGAGTGGTACAGCACCCCTGGTTTCATCCCCAGTACCATGAAAAATAAAATTAAAAACAACAAAAACTCACCTTATCCATATTTCAGTCCTAAAAGGTAGGTTTCATCATTTTACTAATAAAGAAACTGAGGCTCAGAAAGGTTAAGTGACATACCGAAGGCCACATAGCAAAAAGTATCATTTGAACCTCTGTTTGTACCATGCTCAAGTTTGTGAATTTAACTCACACACAGTATATCAAAATTTTTGATCATTCTCCATCAATGCATTTTTTAACATGTACCTCCAACTTATTTAAGTGTTTAATGTGTTTATATACATTATAAAACATCCCAAATTTATACTAATGTACTAGGCCTGTAATGACTTCCTCTGGGGCAAGCCAAGCTCATCGTGTCCATGTTACAGCTAGGAAAATTAAAGCCCAGAAAACACTTGTCAAGGTCATACAGCTTGAGAACTGTGGAGTGGGAATTTGCACTCAAAGAGGATGTGGGTGTGAAGTACAGGAAGAATGAAGAGTAGGGTAGGGAGCTGGTGAGTTGGGGCAGCTTGAGATGTTCCCCATTCTAAACCCAGGGTTGGGGATGGGGAAGAGAAGAGAAATGCTGATATTGGAGCCAGGGTCTGCATTGCATCTGGCCTGTGTGGCTGAAAGGCAGAAAATCACAGAACAGAGTGGGCACCAGGCCAGCAGTTGGGATTTGACTAAGGCATAAAAAATAAGGGTCTTATTGAGCAAAGGGAAGTAAAGGAAGCAAGAGGCAGTGTTTCCCACTTTGGAGAGCACATGCAAGGCAAAGATAAGGGGAACAGGAAGCTGAGCTGCAGCCGGTGCTGGTGCAGCCCCAGGGAGCAAAGAGAGCCTTTCCAGGGCCACAGGAGGCACATTGAGCCAGGGACTGGCAGTGTGCCCAGCTAGGTTCCAGAGGACCCAACCCTCCCTTCCCTGTTGGCTCCTGAAGACAGACAACCTGGCCCAACTTGAGTAACAAAGCAATATGGTCCATGTAGAGTCCCTCCCGCTTAGGATGCGAAATATTAACAGTAACATTTACTAAAAGCTCACAGGATGCTAGATCCTATTAAGTAAGGAGAGTGCATGTGTTTAATTCTCACTAATGCCCTACGAAAACTCTGGAGAAACAGCCATTACAGATGAGAATACAGAGACACAGAAGCAAACTGATCTGCTCAAAGACCCAGTTGGTAAAAAGCAGAGCTGGGATTCAAGCTTGGGTGACTTAAGACTCCAAAACATGCTTTCTTCATTACTAGAACATCTTATGGGTATCATTAAGGTGAGTCATCTGTACCTAGCACAAGGTAAGTACTGAGCAGGCGGGGGATTTAAGATTAGAGCTTGGCTTCTGAGACAGCAAAGAGAACTGGTCCTACCCTACGAGGAATAGAGAATAAATATGAAGAATGATTTCCTGAAGGGAAGGCAAAGGAATAGATGTAAGTCTTAAAAGGATTTTCCCCTGTAGGTAGCTCTCCAACGTACCTCAACTTAGGGAACATGGAAAGAAGCCCATAACATCAGAATGATTTCATTTCTCCCCTTCCCTGGCAAATGATGCAAGCCTGGTATTCTTGGCATGATTCCTGCCTCTCTCCAGCCTTATCTTTCTGTGTCTTCCAGTTTCAGCCAGATTTGCTCCTCTTAGTTTCCTAAACACAGAACACAAACATTATCTTTTCACTTTTAAAAAAAATCACATCTTTGAATAACCAAAACCCCTAATTTTCTTTTTTTGGTACCAGGGATTGAACTTAGGGGCACTTGACCACTGAGTTACTTCCCCAGTCCTATTTTGTGTTTTATTTAGACAGGGTCTCACTGAGTCGCTTAGTGCCTCACTGTTGCGAGGCTGGCTTTGAACTCACTATTCTCCTGTCTCAGCCTCCCAAAGTGCTGGGATTACAGGCTTGTGCCACTGCGCCCAGCTCAGAAGCTCCTAATTTCTCAGGGGTTAAATTTATCCATCTATTTCTTTACAATTGTGCTATTTTTCCTTATTTAAGAAATCCTTTCTTATCATAAAAGCATAAAGGCATTCTTCTATTTATCTTCAAAAGCTTTATGGTTTTTTTAAAAATATTTTTTTAGTTGTCAATGAATATTTTATTTATTTATATGTGGTGCTGAGAATTGAACCCAGTGCCTCACACATGCTAGGCAAGTGCTCTACCACTGAGCCACAATCCCAGCCCCAAGCTTTATAGTTTTGTCTTTTACTTTTAGGTGTATGTTGTGAAGTAGAGGTCAAGATTCGTTTCTTTTCATGGAAATCCATCATCCTAGCATCACTTATTAAAGTCCACCTTTCCTTACTGATCTGCAGTAACATCTGTGACTTTTAGTAAATGTGACTATTATATTTCAATAGCCTTTTTGTCTCTCCCTGGACCATTGCCCCATTTATTCAATTAGTATAGTTTTAGAATAAGTCTTTATATCTTTTGTGTGTGTGGGGGGGGTAGATGGGAGCAGGAAATCGAACCCAGAGTTGCTTTACCACTGAGCTACATCCCCAGCCCTTTTTATTTTTTATTTTGAGATATGGTCTCACTAAGTTGCTTAGGGACTTACGAAGTTACAGAATCTGTTCTTGAACTTTCAATCCTCCTGTCTCGGCCTCCCAAGTTGCTGGGATTATAGGTGTGTACCACAGAGCCCAGCCAGTCTTCATATATTTTTTTTAAAAAATATTTATTTTTTTAGTTGTAGGTTGACAGAATATCTTTATTTTATTTTTATGTGGTGCTGAGGATCGAACCCAGTGCCTCACGCATGCTAGGCGAGCACGCTACCACTGCGCCATAACCCCAGCCCCAGTCTTCATATCTTTATTTGGGGGAGGTGGCAGGTATCAGGGATTGAACTCAGGGGCACTTGACCACTGAGCCACATCCCCAGCTCTATTTTGTATTTTATTTAGAGGCAGGGTCTCACTGAGTTGCTTAGCACCTCGCTTTTTGCTGAGGCTGGCTTTGAACTTGAGATCCTCCTGTCTCAGCCTCCCAAGCCGCTGTGATTACAGGTGTGCGCCACCACACCTGGCCAGTATTCGTATCTTATATGATCAAGGCTTCTCACTTTGTACTTCAAGAGTGTCTTGGCTACTTTTGTGTTTAAACTTCTGTACATCAATTTTAGTCATCTTATCAGGTTAATGGGATTTTGGTTGTTGTTATGTTTAGTATGCAAATACCTTTCGGGAGAACTGACATCTTCACAATATTCAATCATTCAACACATGATAGGGCGTATCACTCTTTTAAACAAAAGACATCTTCTTTGATATCTCTCAGAGTTTTATAATCTTCTCTCTAAATAGTTTGCTCATTTTTTGTAAGCTTTCTTGTTTCATATTATTCTCATTTATTTATTTTGAGACTGGATTTTGCTATGTTGTCCAAGCTGACCTCAAACTCCTAGGCTCAAGTGATCCTCCCAGTGAGGCAGAAAGATAGATCTCCCATAGGCAGACAGGATAAGGGCCCTGGAGAAGGAAAGGAGGGGAAGGGGACATCATGTCTGTCTCCATCAGGTCTGGAGAACATCCTGTAACTTGCTACTCTCTGACAGCTTCAACCACAGCGACTTGGTCTTGTTAGAACACCTGTTTCTGTTCCTCATAGCTTTAACCACAGCAGCCCTTCCTAAGTTGGCCTTACTGATACCCCTTGCAAGAGCCCACCACAAAGCAGACCCCTACCCAAAGTGCTTCCTCTAGTAGATGTGTCAAATCACAAGATAAAACCTTTCCTTTTTTTTTTTTGTACCGGAAATTGAACTCAGGGGCGTTTAAACATTGAGCCACATCCCCAGCCCTTTTTATTTTAAAAAATTTTTTGGTACAGGAGATTGAACTCAGGGGCACTCGACCACTGAGCCACATCCCCATCCTATTTTGTGTTTTATGTAGAGACAGAGTCTTACTGAGTTGCTTAGCACCACGCTATTGCTGAGGCTGGCTTTGAACTTGGGATTCTCCTGTCTCAGCCTCCCAAAGTGCTGGGATTATACGCGTGTACCACCACACCCAGCTCCCATCCCTTTTTATTTTAAATTTTGAGACAGGGTCTCACTAAGTTGCTTAGGGCCTCGCTAAATTGCTGGAGCTGGCTTCAAACTTGCAATCCTCCTGCCTCAGCCTCCTGAGTCCCTGGGATTACAGGGGTTCAACACCACACCCTGCTCTTTTTTAAATATGTAAATAAAGGATTGAAATTATGCACTTCTGATTGGCTTCTTAAATCCAAAGGTTGAAAAGCTTGATTGGGGACTGGGGATATAGTTCAGTTGGTAGAGTGCTTGCCTTGCAAGCAGAAGCCCCTGGGTTCAATCCCCAGCAGCACCACACACATACACACACACACAAAAGCTTGATTGGGGGGCTGAGGATATAGCTCAGTAGTACAACGCTTGCTTACCTAGCATATGTGAGGCACTGGGTTCAATCCTCAGCACTATATAAAAAAAATTAAATAAAAATGCCCATCGACAACTACAACTAAAAAATCAAATAAATAAATAAATAAAAAGCTTGACTGATTCATTCCAGCATCCCTCATTACAGTAGACACTCACCGCCATCACCATTGCTGAGCCAGTAGATAAGCCTTTAAAAACCCCAGCTAAACATTAGCCAGCTGCACCCTTCCTTGGAGGCCCTCGAGTACTGCTGGAATCTTTCTCTGCTTTGAATAAGTCTTTCTCTCTACCCTCTGCCTGTCCATAGCTCTCACTCTTTGTTTTTGCGAGGCAAATAACCCATCTGACTGCTTAACTCTGAGTTACACTGGCCCAGCCTCCAGAGTGATGTTATTGAAAATGGTATTTTAAACAAATCATGTTTGACTGCTTATTGCTAGTAGATAGATATACTGATAGTTTTCTTGCATTAATTTTGTATCTAGTAACCTTAATGAATTTATAGTCTAAACAGTTTTAGTGTTGCTGGGTGTGGTGGCACACACTTGTAATCCCAGTGGCTTGGGAGGCTGAAGGGGGAGAATCGCGAGTTCAAAGCCAGCCTCAGTAATTTAGCGAGTCCCTAAGCAACTCAGCAAGTCTTTGTCTCTAAATAAAATATTTTAAAAAGGGCTGGGGATGTGGCTCAGTGGTTGAGTGGCCCTAGGTTCAATTCCCAGTCCCCTAAAAAAGTGTAAGTGTGGATTCTTTTGGATTTTCTATTCTCATAGTCTTAGCACTAGCAGACAATAACCATGTATTTCTTCCTAATTTTTACACTGTTTATCTCTTTTTCTTGTTTATTCTTCTTGCTACATCCTCTAATACAATGTTGCATAGAAATAGAGATATTTTGATTGTGATAGAGAATATTAAGAGAGTATTCATGTCACTTTTCTGATCTAAAAAGGAAACTTTCAATGTTTTACCATAAATGTGATATGTGCTGTCTGTGTGTGTGTATGGATATGCCCTTTATCAGATTAAGAAAGATTCTATATTGTTATATTGTGTGCATATATGACTATGTATCAACAAATCTGTTATGTATAATTACAATTTAGCAATAGAAAAAATATACAAAAAGGATTCCTTTTATTCTTCATTTGATAAGTTTTTGTCATAAATGTTTGAGTTTTTCAAATCCCTTTCATTATCTAGTGAGGGGATCATATGATTTTTCCATCTTGAATATATTAACATAGCAAATGCATTGTTCCTAGTAGTAAACTAACCCTGCGTTGCTAACATGAAACAACTTCTTCATGAGGTATTACCTGTTTTACATGTATCTTCTTAGCTATTTCACAATGCTACTGTTCTCTAGTCTTCTTCAAGTCCTTGCCTGTCCTTCAAAGCCTGGCTTGGATATCGCCTCCTTCTGAGACTTAGGGAATGTGCACCAGCCTCTCTGAGCTTATAACTAATAAGGAAAGAGTAATAGCATCTGCTTCATAGATGCTTCATAGAATTGTTATGAGAATAAAATGAGATAACACAAGTGAATTGCTTAGGACAGATGTGGACATCCATTGTTTTTGATAGTTTAGTCCATAGGAATGGCCACTATACTCTGTGCTTCTGCCAATGATCACAGCCTCAGCAACTTAGTGAGGCCCTGAGCAACTTAGGGAGACTGTCTCAAAATAAAAAATAAAAAGGACAGGGGATGTAACTCAGTGGTTAAGCACCCCTGAGTTTAATCCCTTCTACCAAAAAAAAAAAATGTATTTTCTTTGAAAGCAATGGATATTTCCAAAAAGGCAGTAGACATCATGGAAAAACCCATAATTTTGTTGGATCACCTTCCATATATTTTTTTCCTTTTTTAAATTTAAAAAACGTTGTTTAAAATTCACATAGCAGAATGCATTGTCTTAACTGTTTTTGAATATTCAGTCCAGTAGCCAATTTAGTGATAGGTTTGAGTTCACACAGAAAAAGAGCATTATAAAAAATGGTCTGGGGGCTGGGGTTGTGGCTCAGTGGTAGAGCGCTTGCCTAGCATGCGTGAGGCACTGGGTTCGATTCTCAGCACCACATGTAAATAAATAAAATGAATAAAGATCCATCAACAACTAAGAAAAATATTTTTTAAAAAAATGGTCTGGATCTCTGACCAGGCAGTCATTGATCTAAATGTTTGGACATGCTGGGTACAGGGGAAATTCAAGCATTCCTACAAGAGAACAGATGGAGACTTTCCCAGGAATAAACTAATTATTTCTTGGCAGTCCAAAAATATGTAGTATACACACTCTGCTCTGGGAGTTGAGGGAAACCGCTAGAACCAATTGACCTTTAGATGCTGGAAAAGGGGTTCCCAGATACTTCCTTGCTAGAAGTCAAGAATATTAGACCAAAGGGACGTAACTTCCAACCTCAGGGAATTAAACTTTTCCCTCCACTTTTATAGCAAAAAGGAAAGAAATGAATTATAGAATTATATCAAGCTAAAGCTAGAGGATACCGTAGAAGTTGACCAGATGGCCACTTTTTTATTCCATATTGACCTTTAATTTAATACATTGGTCATTATTTTCATTAATGCAGTGAGAATAGACTATCTGGGTCCATATATTGGCTCTACTATTTATTGAGTATGAGAGCCTTTGCTTAAGTTAATAAACCTCTTCATTCAACTTTTAAAATCTATGCTTTGATTTTTTTTATACTGGGGATTGAACTTGGGGTACTCAACCACTGAGCCACATCCCCAGCCCTATTTTGTGTTTTATGTAGAGACAGGGTCTCACTGAGTTGCTTAGTGTCTAGCCATTGCTGAGGCTGGCTTTGAACTCACGATTCTCCTGTCTCAGCCTCCCAAAGTGCAGAGATTACAGAC
Organism: Geosciurus inauris; assembly: GCA_004024805.1. Lineage (NCBI taxonomy): Eukaryota > Metazoa > Chordata > Mammalia > Rodentia > Sciuridae > Geosciurus > Geosciurus inauris. The sequence goes on along the minus strand of PVHX01025805.1, from coordinate 11,968 downwards.
GTGCACCACTGCACCTGGCTCATGCTTTGATTTTTGATTTAGTTGTTTTTTTTTTTTTTTTTTATGTGGTGCTGGGGATTGAACCCATACTTCAAGCGTGCTAGGCAAGTGCTCTACCACTGAGCCACAAACCCAGCCCATGCTTTGATTTTTTTAACCCATAAATGATGATAATAATACTGTCTCAGAAGGTTGTAATGAGAATTAATGGTGTTTTCACATGTAAAGTACAAAGAACAGTGCCTGGAGCAAATTAATTTCTATATAAATATTTGCATTACTGATCCATTTGATCATTTCCTCTTCTCCCTCCTTATTCTCCAGTTGACTAATTGTCAAATTCCAAGGAATGTTGTCCTATGTTTTATTCTGTTTCATGGGTGTTTGGCGGGGGTGGAGGGGAGGATTTCTGCATTTGATGCATGTTGAAATTTGTTTTCTGGGTTTTTTTTTTTTTGCAATAACTCTGGATCCATTAATATTTTTCTTCTGTTAAGAGGTAGTCTCACTTTTTCATTTTCCAGATATGAAAAATAAAGAGAAAGTGACTTGCCCAAGATCAATGGTTAAACCAATAATAGAACCAAAGGCTACTAACTACTAGTCCATGGCTTGTTCCACTCAACACAGAGTCCAAGGTCATTGACCTGGGGTACTGATATGATCCAAACCATTCACCCACAGGATATGTGACTACTCTTGTCATTTCAAGTATTCTCCAACAGATGTCTTTTCCTTTCTAACCAAATTGTAAGCATTGCAAGGGAAAGAGTTATGGCTTGACTATTCTGGAAACCTGGGTGTATGCTCAGCACTGAGCTTCAAACTCTTGAGGGTAGAAATTATTGTTTATAATACCTTGGATTACTAGGAGCAGATGCTTAATAAGTGAAACTAATAAATACTCTCCCTTAAAAAAGAGGAGTAGGGGTGGTAAAGAAGATAACTTATATTTACCAAGAGCTTAATATGTACAAGTCATTGTGCTGAGAATTTTCATCTCCATTATCTCAATTTAACCCCCAAAATATTTTTTGCCTCATCAATTTTTGCATTTCAAATAAGGAAATTGAGACAGAGAAGTTAGGAAACTTGCCCTGCATGTCTTCACAAGTAAATATTTTTAAAAAATATTTTTTAGTTGTAGATGGACACAAATATATTTATTTTTATGTGGTGCTGAGGATCGAACCCAGTGCCTCATGCATGCAAGGCAAGCGCTCTACCACTGAGCTACAATCCCAGCCCCACAAGTAAATATTTAAGTTTGATACTTCACTGGTAGACTGAAACCTTTTAAAATCTAATATCATAAGCACAAATATAAAGTGAAGCAGGGAAGGAAGAGTCTTAATGCTTTCCAGAAGTAAAAATAAATTTTTTCCTCATTAGGGAAATATGAAATTGGTCACATTATGAAAATATAAGTCATGATCTTATTTGTTCTGCAACGGTGTGGAAATGCATATTTTCATTGAGAGAGAAAAAGAAAACAAATAAAAATTATGCATATTTCAATATTGCTCATAAAGACAAATGTATCATTACCAAATCCAGGCAACCTGGCCCCACTCTCCCTGCAAACATTTTATCCATACTAGAACTTTGAGTGGGAGACAAAAAGATAAACTACAAGACAATTAGGCCAGAGAAAGCTTCATAATATAGAAAGGCCCAGACCTGAAAAATATTTAGTGGTTGTGCTAGGCTGAAAAAATAGCCCTTTAAGGTTCAAGTCCTAATCTCTCAAATCTGTAAATGTTACTGTTTGGGAAGTCTTTGAAGATGTCATTGAGATGACAAATTGAGATGAGAGATTAACCTATGTTTTCCAGGTGGGTCCCAATGCAATTAAAAATGTCCTCACATGAGAGAAGCTGAGGGAGATGCGACACACATTCAAAAAGGAGGAGATAGGGGCTGGGGTTGTAGCTCAGTGGTAGAGCGCTTGCCTCGCATGCGTCAGGCACTGAGTTCGATCCACAGCACCACATAAAAATAAATAAAGATATTGTGTCCATCTACAATTAAAAAATAAAAAGGGGGGGGGAGATGATGTGAAAACAGAGGCAGAGATTGAAGTGATACAGCCACAAACTGAGGGAGGACAGCAGTTAGGAGGATCTGGAAGGCAAGGAATGAATTCTTCCCCTTGAAATTATGAAAGGAGGGCTTGCCAAAAATTTGATTTTGGCTAGTGCAACTGATTTCAGACCTTTGGACTCCAGAAATGAGAGAATAAAATTTGTGTGTCTTTAAGTCATCAAGTTGATGATAATTTGTTATAGCATCACAGAAAATTCATACAGTGCTTCTGTGTTGTTAAGCAGGTCTCAGCTTACTGTGGTCTCCTTTCCCTTCCATCTGACACCTCCAAGAAGAGTTTCCAAAAACATACTAATATTCACTGAGTGGCTCCTCAACCACCAGCACTTTATATGTAATTGCTCGCTGAATCCTCACAATCCTTTTAAGTGTGTACTGATATTATGCCTAATTTACAGATAAAAAATAAGGCTCACAGAAAAACTGTGAGATCATACACCTGATAGATCTACCCAAATCTAAAGCCCACAATTTTACCTTCTACACTATACTATACTCAATATCTCAGGGTTAGGTCAGGATTTAATTCTCATATCATTTGATGACATTTCAGGACTTTTATCTAAGTTTTTTTTTTTTTTTTTCTTTTTTGGTACTGGGAATTGAACTCAGGGGTACTCGACCACTGAGCCACATCTCCAGCCCCATTTTGGGTTTTCTGTAGAGACTGGGTCTCACTGAGTTGCTTAGTGTTTTTCACTGTTGCTGAGGCTGGCTTTGAACTCACAGTTCTCCTGTCTCAGCCTCCCAAAGTGCTGGGATTACAGGCATGGGCCGCTGCAACTGGTTCTGAGAGATATTTTTAAAGATGTTAGACCAAAGAAGACCAAGCCTGCCCTCACTCCTCTCAAGAAACTGAGTTGCCACATCGATCTGACTTTCAGCAAAGAGAAGAGGATGGCCAATTCTAGGGCTGGGTATGTGGCTCAGTGTTGAGTGCCCCTGAGTTCAATCACTGGTTAACACCGCCCCCCCCCACCTCCCACAAATAAAAAGCTTAAGTTAAAAGAATCTCGGAGATCCATTTGAGCAAACCTCTCCTTTTATAAACGAAGATGCTGGGCCCAGATAAGGCAAGAGGTTTGCCCCCAAGTTACATGCACAGGTTGTATATGAATGACAGAGTTGTAATTGAAGCCCAGATCTGATTTCAAATCCAGGGTTGGATCTAATGCACATCACACTGACCAAATTCAAGGGTGCTGCCCTGACCTAGGTGCTGATCAAACTCTAGGAACTTGCAAGAAGGGAAATGGGAAAAATGGGTCTCAAACCTTTTGAAAGCTGTAGTGCCCAGGGTCTTCATTCTCACCTGGAACACTGAAGGGCTGCAGTCACTGAACTAGTCCAGGGTATTGGGAGGGGCCAGTTTCTGGGTTGGGGCGGAGACTGAAAGGACCATGATGATGTGACCACATCCCAAAGTGGAAAAAGAATGGCATGAATTCCTAGAACAGAAAAGATTTCAGGAAGCCTCAAGAGTGGCAGTTTTGGATAAATCACTGAAAATTGTTACTTACCTAATCAGGGAACTGGTTTGGGAAACCAACTATCTCTAACAATAATCAAAGCTGAACATATTTTTCATCATTTTTTTTTTTTTTTTTTGTACCAGGGATTGAACTCAGGGGTACTCGACCACTGAGCCACATCCCCAGCCCTATTATATATTTAGGGACAGGGTCTCACTGAGTTGCTTAGCGCCTTGCCATTGCTGAGGCTGGCTTGTGAGGCTGGCTTATGAACTCGCAGTTCTCGGTTCTGAGCCTCTCAAAGTGGTAGCATTACAGGCGTGCGCCACCGCGCCCGGCTTCATCAAACTTTACATACGTCCACTCAACAAATGCTGAATTCTTGCTGGTCCCAGCCCTCATGCTTAATATAAGGCGGTGAAAAACAAACCAACCAACCCAAGATAATGCCTTTAAATGGCTCCATGCAGGTTTAGTACAAAATAAGTGCTTCATAAACGCTAACTCGCATTACTAAAACATTAACAGGTAGCAACAGCTGCCACTGTCTTGAAGACACGTTGCTTTCTGCTTCCGAGACTATATATCCCAAGACGCTCTTTGCCCGGGTTCCGGGCCCCATTGCATTCTGGGGCTTGTAGTTCGGAAGTGAGTGGCTTATTTCCCAGCACGCAGGCGCAGTGGCGGGGATCCCCGGAAGCGCCAGAAGCAGCTCCGAGGATGAGCGGCTGGCGGTGGCTGCAGCTGCTGCGGCGGCACTGACAGGACACGAGCTCTATGCCTTTCCGGCTGCTCATCCCGCTCGGCCTCTTGTGCGCGCTGCTGCCCCTGCACCATGGTGCGCCAGGCCCCGACGGCACTGTGCCCGACTCCGCTCACTACAGGTGAAGGGGGCCAGGATCCCTCCTTCCATAATAGGGGAATGGGAAGCGCTCACCAGGCCCCTTCTCGTACCTTCCATCCCGGGACCCCCACCCTGACTTGCTTGGGTCCCGCTGCTAGGCCCCCGGTAGAAATCAGCTGATTTCCACTTCCTGCCCTATTTCTTGTCCTTTTTCTCTCCTTTTTGTGTTCCGCGCCACTACCTTATTTTCTCGTCCCCACCACCAGGGAGCGAGTCAAGGCCATGTTCTACCACGCCTATGACAGTTACCTGGAAAATGCCTTTCCCTACGACGAACTGCGACCTCTCACCTGTGACGGACACGACACCTGGGGCAGGTAGTGCCAGCAGAGGGGCAAGGGGGCGGTCGTGGTCTGGCAATCCCGGTCCCCGGCGGACCGGTCACCTGGGTTGGGTGGCTTCATGAACTCTTCACTGGTTCCTGAAAGCTCCCAGCTGGGCTGTGCTCCCCACAATGCAGACCAGCACCTCCAGGATCCACCCAGCCTCTGGCAGTGCAAAGGGTCCTGGATTAGCCCCAGCAGGTTGGGCCTGACCTGTGGACTCAGCCTGAGCAGTAGCAGGCACCAGCTGTGAGGACTCAGGCGAATTTCTGGAGTCATAGGATATTGGGGAAGGGCTCCAAGAGTCACAAAACCCGACCTTTTCTTATAGGTGGACAAACAGATCCAGAAGAGGATGTGAGTCTCCCAAAACTTAACAGTTGATGTAGTTGATGCTCCTTATACCTGAAACACACTTTCCCCATTTTCCTCATATCACTGTTTCTTGTTATTCACATTTTAGCTCCATATGTCACCGCCTTAGCATCAGCTTCCCTAGCCACTCCCACTTCAAGACATTCTTACAAGTCACCTGTTTTATTTTCTTTGTAGCACTGCTCTGATACTGTCATTTTTCACTTATCTACTGGTTTGTCTTCCTCATTTCCACTAGAATAAAAAGTGATAAGAGCTGGAATTCTCTGTCTTGTTCCTTGCTGAGTGAGGAATCATTGCATTAACTGAAGCTGACATTGATTGAACACTGTGCTAAGCATTTTACTGTGTCTTATTTAATTCTCTTAAGACTCCTAAGAGTTAGATGTTTTATCTCTGTTTTACCAATATTTACAAATGATAACATCCCCTCCTGTGCTAAGGACTAGAGAAGTTAAGTAAACTCAGAACTTCTGCTGATTTTCACTTTTTAGTTGGAACATAGAAAAAAATGAGTAATTCAAGAAGTACAAAATCATAAACAATAAATCTCTCTCATACCTTAGAACTCCAACCGCAGTTCCTTTCCTGTATATCCTTCCAGAAATATTCTTGGTTTGTGTGTACATGTGTATCTTTTTAGAATTAACTTTTTAATGGTGTATTTTCCATGTAATAGAATACCCCCATTTTAAGTTTATAGTAACCACTATCACAATCAAGATACAGAATGCTGCTGTCATTCTAAAAAGTTACCTTGTGTCCTTTTATAGTTAATCCCTCTACTACCACTGACCCCAACAACTGGTAATCTACTGTTTTTTTTGGTACCAGGGATTGAACTCAGGGGTACTCGACCACTGAGCCACACCCCCAGCCCTATTTTGTGTTTTATGTAGAGACAGGGTCTCACTGAGTTGCTTAGCGCCTCGACGTTGCTGAGGCTGGCTTTGAACTCACTATTCTCCTGTCTCAGCCTCCCAAAGTGCTGGCATTACAGGTGTGTGCTGCCACCACGCCTGGCAGTAATCTGCTTTTTATTAGTACATCATTTTGAAATACAGATGGAAGAATACTATAACACTTATCCTGCACATTGTCTTTTTTATTTAACAACATTATTTGAGTAGCTTTTTATGGAGGTCTGTCTTTTTGATAACTATAGTTTTGCACTGTTTGTACCACAGTTTAATTCATCACTCTTCAACTGGTAGACAATTGAGTTCTCTCTGGCCTTTCACTGTGCTTAACAGTACTGTCATGAACATCCTTAAACTGTGTGCACTGGTGGGTAAATTCCTAGATGTAGAATTGCTGAAAACCCTGTGGTTTCAGCTGCAATCTTATACTGCCTCCCCATGGTAGACAAGAATGCCAGAGAATATTGGAGATGTGTTTAATTATAATTGAACTGTGTCGGCACACCCTTCCAGGTGCATTAAGAAGATTGAGGATCTTAGCGATTTTCCCTGTGGTTTTTCTGTTATGAGTAAGTGAGGTAGGCAGAGGTACCACTATGACTCAGTTTTGGGGGGGATCTGATCTGGGACAGCTAGATATCTGTGTTTGAATTTCTTTCCTTCTGGCCTTTTACAGTTTTTCTCTGACATTAATTGATGCTCTGGACACCTTGCTGGTAAGTATCTTGTCTTTTTGTGCTCCTTTTCACTGCTACACAACGAACTTCCTTCTTTTGGCAGCTTGAGTGTTGGTAAAAAGTGACTTCCTCTCCTGGGCTGTTCATCTCTGATTCTGTGTTATCAGGTCCTAGATACACAGGTAGAATGGAGGGAATGAGTTTCAATTTATTCAGGTTCATTTATTTACCAAACATTTATAGAGGGTCTATGATGTACAGGGGCCTATGAAAGGCCTGTATAATTCCATGAGGGATACAGGACCTTGACATTCTGCTTGTTTTTAGAAGTTTACATTCATTAGCCATGTGCAATGATGGTAAAGTAATAACAGAAACTAGTTACCGTGCTATGCTGAGCACCTTACATGTATTACCTTGCTTAATCCTTTCAACAACCTCATAAGATAAGCACTTTTACTCCTCACTTTTACAGCTGAGAAATCTGATGGTTAGAAAGGTAAAATGACTTGAGTGGGATATTTAACTATTAAAAAGCAGACCTAGGACTTGATCTCAATTCTGTATGACTCCAAGTCTTGATTATCTCTTCCTTTAAAAAGGCTATAAAAAGCCAGGTGTCGTGGCACATGCGTGTAATCCTAGTGGCTCAGGAGGTTGAGGCTGGAGGATTGCAAGTTTGAGGCCAGCCTAAGCAACTTAGCGAGGTCCTACACAACTTAATGAAACCCTGCCTCTAAAAAGTAAAAAGAACTGGGGGTGTAGCTCAGCAGTAAAATGTCCTGAGTTCAATCCCCAGTACCAAAAAATAAAAAGGCTACAAAAGGGATTTAACAACTTTCCCCCTATTTCATTATTCCTGGTTCTCCGTCACTTTTCTTATTTTTTCACTTTATGTTAATTCGTTTGTACTTATACATTCATGGAATATTTACTGAGGGCCAGCAGTGTACCAAGCACAGTGCTAAACTCTGGTGATGTTAAACAGACACAGCCCCTGTGTCCCTGGAGTGTGTGATGTTAGCAAGGAAAACAAAAAATCAAAGACCAACTTTAAAGAATGTATAATTAGGGGGCTGGGATTGTAGCTCAGCGGTAGAGCGCTTGCCTCACATGTGTGAGGCCCTGGGTTCGATCCTCAGCACCACATACAAAGCAATAAAATAAAGACATTGTGTCCATCTACAACTAAAAAAAAAAATTGTTAAAAAAAAAAAGAATGTATAATTACAAATTAAGGTGAGGGCTATATAGGAAAAGTGCGCAGGTGTGTGAGTGGTCATAACAAAAGAGTATGACCTAGATGGAGGAGGTTGAGAGAACTTCCCTGAGGAAGTGAGATGACACTTAGTTGAGAGCTGAAGGAAAAGCAGGTATTGACTGGGAAAGTGAGAGAGGAAGAGTTTTCTAGATGGAGGGAATATCCAGTGTAAAGGCCTCGTGGCAAGAGAGAGCATGGCAAGTACAGTGAATTAAAGGAAGGCCACTAAGGCTGGGGTGTCCAGCCTTAATGAAGAAGGAAAAGGAAGAAATAAAGTGAAGGAAAAGGAAGAAATAAAGTGAAGCCGGAGGAATAGATGGAGACCAGAGGGTGCAAGCCTTTCTTCACTGTTAAGAATTTTGATCTTTAATTTGAGAGCAGGGGTAACCCAATGGAAGTTCTTAAGTAGACAGCAGGAAATGGTGAGATTTCTGTCTTGACATCACTGACTGCAATGTGACAAACATTTGTCCAGTAATTGCATCATGAGCTGTGCTTGGCACTCTGCGGAAATTCAGGAATGAATGATGCTTCTGCCCAGGCAAAGGTTTTCTTAATGTGGAAAGACATAGATGCCCTGAGTTGTGTGGATAAAGTGCTTGGGATCTTTTAAAGGAGGCAGAGGTTAGAGGAGTAATTAAATACTTCCTAAAGATATTTAGACAAATAGGGATAGGTTGGATTTAGAAATGGGATTATATAGAAACAAGTGATTTCTGGCAGAGGGAACAATATGTCTGAAGTCAAAAAGTTGGGAAATAGTTGATACAGTTTCTCTGAAGTAGATGAAGGCAGGCTTGGTGAAGATGAACTGTGAGATATGTGCAGAAAGGAAGTCTGGGTCCAAATCACAGACAACCTTGAATGCTGGGATAGTCAGGAGTGTTTTGTGTGCAAGTGTCAGAAACCCAGTTCATACTGATTTAAACAAGGAAATTTACTAAATCGGGCAACTGAAAAGTCCGGTTAAACTGTGACCTCAGATCCAGCCGGACTCAGACATGAAAGTGATGTCATTAGGAGTCTTTTTCCATCTCTTATTTCTGCCCTCTTGGCTGTTGTGTTCCCAGGCTCTCCATAAGCCTGCAGGGTAGCTCCACTTACATCCCACTCGGTTAGGAAACTGAGTGGAAAGAACCCTCTCCCATGAATTCCAGGGACTGAGAGTTCATTCAGCTGGCTTAGATCACCTACTGGTCACTGAACCAATCACCTGGCAAAAGAATATGGTACTGTGGCTAGCCCAAGTTAGATACTCACCCACTCCACAGCTGGGGACATGAGATCAGTCTCTCCCACACCACAGGAGTGACCGTGGGAGAGGGGTGATTCTTTAAGGGGAAATCAGGTTACTATCAAAATAAAAAATTCCAAGATTGCATTTGGCTATTGGGTTAAAGAATGATGTAAAAGAAAGTCTGGAGGCAATTTCTAGCATTGAGTCAGCCACCCAACTATAGTGTTAGAGACCCAGACTCTTTATAGCTTTCTGATCTACCATCATTCGTTCATTGGCTTTCATTCTCATCCTCAGGATGGACTATAGCTGTCATGTCTCCAGAAATCTTGTCTGCTTTCAAGACAGAGGCAGAGTAAAAGCCATGCCAGCTGTGTCTGTCTATTGTTATTAGGAAAACAAGTTTTCCCAAAGGTTTCCCCAGGAGACTCTGTAAGGGTCAGAATGGACTGGATAGTATCATCACATCTAGTGGCAAAGGAGGCTGAGAAAGTGAGCATCTGGATTTTCAGCCTCTCTGGGGGTAAAGAAGTTTGGGAACCAACCTGTAATGTTTTCCTCAAGGTTGAATGTGACAGGAGAGGGTTAAAAACAGATATGCACTGCAGATGTCAGTCTAAGGCTTCCTTGCAGAATCTGCATTCTTTATGTTGTATCCATTTAAATGGGTATGTAATGGCTCTTGAATTGGTACCTGGGAATTTACTAGTCTCTCGATATTAGATTTCTAGCTCTTGTTGTTCTTTTCTCTGTAACCAGATTTAGTACGGAAACTGGAGGTCTTAAGTGAATAAGCAAGGGTCACACCAGCATAAGATCCCAAATTCTGGCTGAGTGTGTTGGCGCACGCCTGTAATTCCAGCAGCTTGAAAGGCTGAGGCAGGAGAAACACAAGTTTGAGACCAGCCTCAGCAACTTAGCAATGCCCTTAGCAACTTAGTGAGACTGTCTCAAAATAAAAAATAAAAAAGACTAGAAGTGTGGTTCAGTGGTTAAGCACCCCTGGGTTCAATCCCTGGTACCAAAAATAAATAAATAAATATCCCTAATTCTGAATCCAGCATCTTCAATGCCTCCATGGCTGAGAGAGCCTCATGATCAGGTTTCTCTTTCCTTCCAGATATTGGGGAATGTCTCCGAATTCCAAAGAGTGGTTGAAGTTCTCCAGGACAATGTGGACTTTGATATCGACGTGAATGCCTCCGTGTTTGAAACCAACATTCGAGGTGAGGGCTGCCTTTCAGGGCCTTTGGAAGAGATGAGACTATGGAGTTGCCTCTGTGTAAACCAAGAGATGGTAAATGAGATCTTCAGGATCCACCTTGCCAGCACACTTGGCCAAAACCAGTGACTAATAGAGCTCCTCTGCCCTCCTGGAGGGTGGTGGTTTGTATGTGGAGAGTGCTTTGGAATACCTCTTTAGTTTCATATGTGAAAATGAGCAGTGGATGGAGTAAAGACTAGAAGGAAATAGGCCAGAATCACTTACATATATAATTTTGATCTAGTGCTGTGATCAAGAAAGATGTGCACAGTGGCACATGCCATAATCCCAGCAATTTAGGAGGCTGAGGCAGGAGAATCACAAGTTTGAGAACAGCCTCAGCAATTTAGGAAGGCTCTAAGCAACTTAGTGAGACCCTGCCTTAAAATAAATAAAAAGGGTTGGGGATGTAGCTCAGTGGTAAATCACCTCTGGGTTCAATCCCTAGTACCAAAAAAAGAGAAAGAAAAATGTAATCGCTGCCTCTCCTAGACCTTATTTTCTGTCACATAGAACTTCCTGTGTTGATGAAAATGTTTTCTGTGTAGCCACTAACTACTGGGCTTTGTGTATTTGAAATGTATCTATTACAACTGAGAAACTGAATTTTCATTTTTATTTATTTATTTATTTTTGTACCAGGGATTGAACTTGGGAGCACTTGATCACTAAGCCACAATCCCAGCCCTATTTTGTATTTTATTTAGAGACAAGGTCTCTTCAGAATACTATAAAACCTGATTCTGCCGGGCGCGGTGGCTCACGCCTGTAATCCCAGCACTTAGGGAGGCTGAGATAGGAGAATTGCGAGTTCAAAGCCAGCCTCAGCAATGGGGAGGCGCTAAGCACCTCAGTGAGACACTGTCTCTACATAAAACACAAAATAGGGCTGGGGATGTGGCTCAGTGGTCGAATGCCCCTGAGTTCAACCCCAGTACCAAAAAAACAAAACAAAACACCTGATTCTGAGGACACCCTGACCTTTGTTCTATGTAGTTACATATTTTAGTTCTTTGTTTTAAACCCTCTATACATTTATTATTGTTGTTCTCTACAGTTGAAGTTTCTGTTTTTCTCATATGTTTATCACTACTTTCACCATCTTTACTTCTCATGTCTTAAGACTTAACCTTTACGATCCCTTATCTTCTAACATACTTCTTTAGAATTTTCTTTAGTGCAACCATGTCCTTGTCAAATCTCAGCTGCTGTATATACGAAAATGTCTTTATTTCACTGCCTTTGTTTGGCCATTAGGGGATATTTTTGCTGGTTGTTTTCTCTTAGCACTTTGAAGTCTTTTTTCTATCAATTTCTGATTTTGTCATCATTATTAAGAAATAATCTGTCAATACTACTCATTTTTGGAGATAATCTGTTTTTCTTTTTGTCACTTTCACTTCCTCCTTCTTAATTTTTTTTTTTTTTT